>VYZP01003944.1:38863-65923 GCA_013400635.1 Hypocryptadius cinnamomeus
AGGACTTGCTGATCCAAGAAAGCAAAAAGAGAGCTCAGCTTCTTGTCTGAATCACTTTTTTTCAGCCGATTCTTCTTTCCCCTCTGTAGAGCGAACGTCGTTCAGCGAGAAGCCCGTCCTGGAGCTGGAGCAGTGGATTGACAGCTACTCAGAGCAGCTCCCTCCCCTCAGAGCCTTCATCCTGCCCGTAGGTGCTGCCTCACCTCCTTGGGGTAGCCCTGCTGCACTGCTCACCATGGGAAAACAGCCTGGGATGCTGCTGTTTCCATGGGCAAATGCCAAGAGAAAAGCAGAGACAAGGAGCTGGGAGTGCAGCCGCCCACCCTGCTGCACTGGGATGTCCCTCCCTTGCCTGGCCATGGCACAGGGATCAGTTCCATGTGTGTGGGAGGGCAGGGGGGGCTGTCCCTGCTGGTGCAGACACTGAGTGCTGTTTCCTTGCTGTTCCAGTCTGGGGGCAGGAGCAGTGCTGCTCTCCACTTCTCCCGAGCCGTGTGCCGCAGGGCTGAGAGGTGGTGAGTGCTGTGCTGGGATCACCCTGAGGGAAGGGGATGGGGACACCCCAGTGACAGCAAACCAGGGCTGGGCTGGGCTGGGCTTGGGGCTCAAGCCAAGCTTTTGTGTGTTTAGCCCATTTCCAGAAGTGCAGGAGGCACAAAGCCAGGCTCTGTTCTTCCTTCCCCAACCTAAACCTTTTGGGATTCTGCAGCCCCATCCAACCTGGCCTTGGATGCTTCCAGGGATGGGACAGCCACATCTTCCCTGGCCAGGGCCTCACCACCCTCACAGGGAAGAATTTCTTCCCAGTATCCCATCTAACCCTGCCTTCTAGCAGTGGGAAGCCATTCCCTCTGTCCTGTCACTCCAGGCCCTTGTAAATAGTCTCTCTGTTCAGTGATTCCCATGGATGAGTATCCTGGGAGGAGCAGAGCAGGGGGCTTCCAGGACAAACACAAACATTTCTGGCATCATTTCCCCCTCCCAGATCTCCCTGGGAAGCAAAGATCCTTCACTTCTGCAGGAGTCAAAGTGGGGACCCCAGGAGAGGTTTGGGGTGGGAAGAGGCTCCAGCCTTTGTGCACTCAGAATTGAAAAATTAAACACCAGCATTTCCCTTTGCTTTTCCCAGCGTGGTCCCTTTAGTTCAAGCAGGGGAAGCAGATCCAAACGTGGCCAAGTATTTAAACAGGTAAAAAAATACAATCCCAAACCATTGCCCTGTCCTACTGAAGCATTCCCTTAGTTCTGGGAATAAAACTAGGGGGGGTTTGCTTCTCAACAAGCTTCTCTTCTGGAATAAGATCACTGTTTTTCCTGCTTTTCCCTTCCTTTCCAGGCTCAGTGATTATCTCTTTGTCCTGGCACGTTATGCTGCAATGAAGGAAGGGAAGGAAGAGAAAATCTACATAAAACCTGAGCCCTAGCTGGGAGCTGGAATGTTTTGTCCTTGATCATGGAAAACTAAATCCAGTTGACTGCTTTTGTCCATCAAGGAAGGGAGAGAGAACAAGCCTGGACTGGAAATGGGAGCTGCCAAGTATTTCCATGTGAAATAACCAGGACCTTGTTGATAAATCCTGGGAGGAACAGAATCACAGAATATCCTGAGTTGGAAGGGACCCAAACACACCTGTTCTGTTCCCTGGGCCTGGCCCACACATCCCATGTGGGGATGGCTCTGGAGTCACTGCTTCTCCCAGGTGGGAGTTGAGGCAGAAGAATTCCTGCCTCATTTTGGAGATGCCTTCATTTCCCTGGGCAGCAGCAGGTGCTGTGGGAAGGCTCTGCCAGGACTCTGAGGGATGATGAAGGGAAAACAACCAGCTCCTCCTTTGAAGCCCCAGTGCTCGTATGGAGCAGCAGCTGGAGGCATTTGGGAATTGTGTCCACAGCTCTGAAATAATAAATGTGAATTTCCTTGTACCAAAGGGCCACAAACTGTCACATTTTAACACCGAGCCCTGTGTGCTTTGCTGCTCCAAGTCCCTTCCAATCCATCAGCTCTGGCTGGAGCTGAGCTGTACAGATTTACAGGAATGCACCAAGAATTCCTTGGCTCTGGCTGCCTCTTGTTGAGCGTGTGAGGAATGTCTCTGTGCTGACAATCCAGGGCATCCTCTGCCAGGAACAGGATGGAGGGGGTGAAAGAGGAAAGGCCAAACCCAGGGTCCGTGTGCTGGGGTTGTCTCCATGTGGAGCTGTCCCCTGGAATGGTGGGGCCAGCTGCCCCTCTGGCTGCAGGAACAGCTGGGGGAGCAGAGCCCAGGGTTTGGGAGCACCCAGGGCACTGAGGGTGCAGGAAAAGGGGTTGGGGTGAGGAGCAGGGCCCTGCTGGAGCTGGGTGAGAGGGGCAGCGCTCCGAGGGTTCCTCCCAGGGTGTTCCTGCTGAGACTGGAATGTTTCTCCACTAAGCCTTCAGCAGAGCAGGCTGGAGAGAGCTCACACCCACATCACACACACGATTCCAGCTTTGCACTCGAGTCCAAGCTGTTTCCAGCTTGAAAATACAACTGGGAAGAACCCATGTGAAGCCTGCTGGTGTAATTTTTCCCCCTGGGAATGCTGTGGGCTGCAAGGTGGTGATGCCCATCCAGGACTTTTAGTGGGGCAGCTTTTAAATCCATCCTGCCCCTTTTCCCATTCAATTATTTGAGTAGAACAAACCTTAAACTTGTTCTCCAAAGAATCTCTGGCTCTGTGTCCCTTTTTGGGCAGTGAGGAATGCCCAGGAATGAGTGAGGAGTGCCCAGCACTAACAGATCCCCTGTCTCATCACTCACCTGGGTTTGAGGTAGATATTTCATGGCTCTTGTTAATGCACATTTTTCATGGAGTAATTTTCCAAGCCTCAGCCTGGAACACATCCTGGTGACAAATGCTCTGGATTTGGATGGTCCCATCAGCTGCAGTGTCACCTCAGCCATTGCCTCTGCCTGCTCCAGCCAGTTTTACGAGAGCTCTGGCTCTGGGACTGAAGCTCAGGAATCAAGAGGCTTTTCAAGTTTAATTTAATAAAATCCTTTCCAATATAAATTCTTCATGAATGCTCCATAAATCAGATTGGGGAGGGATTTATAGTATTTCCTTTTTTTTTTTTTTCAGCTGGGGGGAAGAAATCTCACTACTGTTTTGGGACCAAAGCTGGCATTGTTTGGATTGCAAAGAGAAATAAATCAAGCTACTACACTTAACATGATGGAGAGATTAAATTTACTGGGGTGCTCCCAGCTGCCCCCTCCCTCTCTACCCACAGCAGTTGTTTCTGGAGGGCTGAGGCAGAGGGAGGTGCTGGGGTGACCCTCAGTGTGTCACTAAGCAGGGCTTGGCTTTAGGAGGGAGTTGAGACAAGGCTGCAGCTCAGCAGGGCTGAGACATTCTGCCCTGAGAGTTGTCCCCAAGGTCACAGGACAGCCAGGGGCTCTTGAGCTGGGGGGGCTCACCTGGGGAAAAGGAGGCTCAGGGGGGACCTTGTGGCTCTGCACAACTCCTGACAGGAGGGGACAGCCGGTGGGGGTCAGGCTCTGCTCCCAGGGAACAGGGACAGGAGGAGAGGAAACTGCATCAAACTGTGCCAGGGGAGGGTCAGGTTGGACAGCAGGAGGAATTTCCTCATGGAAAGGGTGGTCAGGGACTGGCAGGGGCTGCCCAGGGAGGTTTGGAGTCCCCATCCCTGGAGGTGCCCAAGGAATTCCTGGATGTGGCACTCAGTGCTCTGGTGACAAGGTGGGGATCGAGCACAGGTTGGACTCGATGATCTTGGAGGGCTTTCCCAACCTGGATGATCCTGGGATTCTGTGATTCCTCAGGCTCTGGTGCACCCTCCTCACCAGGCTGGAGCAGGGGCACAGGGCAGCTGAGCTGCCCCTGCTCCCAACCCCACAAGGTCAGCCAGGCAGCAGCAGCAGAGTGACCAAAACAAAACCCAGCCTCTAAATCCAAATAAACCTCCCTTCCTCTGGGCTGGCAGTTGTTTTTCCAAGCTCTTTGTCTCTTCCCAGCCCTCCCAGCCATACAGCATAGGGATTCCAGTGCCTGCACCTCATTAATATCATGGGGGAAGGCAGATGCTTTGTCCAGGCTGCCCAGCTCCAGCGCCCAGCAACATTCCTGCCTCGCAGGGTGCCTGATCTGGGATTGCTCCGGAGCTGCCAGCACAGCCATATGTTGCTAAGGGTCGTTTATTCTTGTTTGTAAAATGTATGGCTGCTCCCAGCTTCCACACTGTCAAAACGAGAAGAAGTGGCCCCAAAATCTCTTGCTGCATGATTGGATCAGACGCCCGTACATCTGTTAACGCTGTAGGAGCTGTAAAATGGAATAAGTTGGGCTATAACTCAAGCACCTCGATTACCACCACAATGTGGGAGCAGCAGAACGGCTGCTGCTCCGCCAGCAACGACACAAACATCCATTGTGCCAAGTCAGATGTAAATTTACACAAGGCAGCATTTCCTGGGCCAGGGCTCAGAAGGGAGGAGAGGGATGAGAGCCCCAACCTTGACAGGATGTGCTGGAGCCCCCCAGCCTGCTGAATTTTGGGGTGCACAGCCCTGGCAGGGGGGAGCCAACTGCTCCACTGGAGCTGCAGGAGCAGAGAGGACCACAGGTCCTCCAGCAGGGCAAGTCCTGTGGGCTCACAAGCTCCTGAAATCCCCTTTTAGCCTGCAAATGGGCAAGGAAAAGCCCTCCCCACCCCAGAGCAGCCCAGGGCAGGAACCATCAGCCCTGTGCCTGACAGGAGCAGGTTGAGCCTGTCTGTGGAGGAAAGGGCTGTCTGGGACCCTCAGCTCCCCCTGTGCTGCAGCCTGGCCCAAAGTGCCCACCCCAGTGCCCACCTCACCCCAGTGCCCCGTCCCTGCCTTGGCAGGGCAGGCACAGAGAGGCAGAGCAACACAGGGAGGGCTCAAACCACCCCAGGGAAACTGGAGAGGGTCAGGATTGAAGAACTTGACCTCAGAAACAGCCACAAAAGCAGCTTGTGAGCACCAGTTCAGTGCCTCTTACCCAGGTGGTGACAGTGCCAAGTGCCACATGGTGTGACCACCACAGCACCTGCTGCAGGAGCTGCTGCACCTCTCGGTAAATGGGAACAAACACAAAAATGAGCTGCAGAGACATCAGGGATGTGGAGACCAGAGCATGGCACAGCCTCCTCTCCATCCTAACCTGGAATCTAGCATGGGGCACATGTGCAGAACAGAGGGATCTAACAGAGGGAACACCAGCCTGGGTGTGAGCCAGGGGGTTGGGACAGCCTGCAGGAGCAGGAGAAGGGCAGCAGGAGCTGCTGTTTGCTCCTCAACACCCACCCTGTGCCTGCAGCAGGTTGGGACACCCAGCTCTGCTCTGTGCCAGCACTGAGCGAGCACCAGGCTCCAGGGATCTCTCCCATCCTCCAGGGATCCCTCCCAGCTCCTCACCCCACAGTTCCCAGTTTTATGCTCCCAAGGCCTGGGGTAGCCACGGCCACATCTCACCTTAGTGGCCCCAAGCAATGCGTGCCCAGATCCCGGCCGATGCCAGGGAAGCAGGGGCTGTGCAGGCCTGGCTGCTGCCAGCTCTGCCTTGGCAGCAGCTGCTCTGGGCTTGCTTTTTGCTGTTCCTGACAGTGCCAGATGCCTCTGTGTCAAAACAATGGCACTTGCACACTGACTGGGAGCCTCTCCCTCGCTCCCACCGTGCTCCCGCTCCCAGCAGAGCCAGAGAGGGCTGGGAATGGCCAGGGGGGCAGGAGGGCTCCAGGCAGGGATGGAGGGGCAGTGAAGGGCTCCAAACCCAAAGTCAGAGGGAAGCTGGAGCAGCAGGCACAGCTCTCACTGCTCCAAGGAGCTTCCAGCATCAGGCCCAGGCAGAAACACACAATATTATAATGTTATTAACATCAAAGCCCATGTCAGCTCCAGCAGCTGCTCCTTGGGGCTCCCCCACCCCTGCACTGGGGGATCCCACTTGGATTTTCAGCCTGTTTCCCTCTCCACCAGTGGTTCCAGTTACCATTCCCAGATGTGCACTGAGCATTCCTGATCCCAGCACCTGCCCCTGCATCCGAGGAGCACCAACACCCTCAGGAAGGATCAAAGTCCCAGCACTCTGCAGGACCAGGCAGAGCTTCTCCAAGCATATTCCAACATGAGCAAATCCTGCTTCAAACAATGCTGCCAGGTCCCTTTGGGCTCAGCAGGCCTCATATCCCCCCTCTAGAGCACCCCAGAGATCCCAGCTCTCAGGGGCACCAGGAATCAGCCTGGCAACTGGAATTCCCAGGGGAACAGCAGGCTCCATGCCCAGCCTGGCAGACTCACAGAATCCCAGACTGGATCTAGGTTAGAAGGATCCTCAAAGCTCATCCCATTCCACCCCCTTCCCATAGGCAGGGACACCTTCCACTATCCCAGGGTGCTCCAAGCCCTGCCCAGCCTGGCCTTGGACACTTCCAGGGATCCAGGCGCAGCCACAGCTGCTCTGGGCACCCTGTGCCAGGGCCTGCTCACCCTTGGAATAAAGGCAGGTGCACTCTGAGAGGTGCCAGGGGCCCAATGCCCTGCTTTGCTCTGCCAGGAATATCCCACCAGCACATTCCCTGCCCTAGGAAAGGACCAGGAGACACCCAACCATCTGAACTCATCCCAGCTTTTATTTTCTCTGCAGGTCAGACACACAAGGATGGAACCAAGGTCTCCACGGCAGCAATTCTTGGATAGAAAAGATCCTTGTGAATTTCCTGTGGCAAAACCATCCCTGGGCACAATTCACAGAGCAGGCAGGGACTGACACAGCCTCCCTGGGACACAGGAATCAGCCCCTCCACAGGAATCCTTGCCTGCATCCACTATGAATTTCCCAAACATTTATCACATTTTCCACACCAGCTCCAGCACGGGAGCAGTGTCTGTAGTGCAACATCTCCAGGTTTGGAGGGACCAAGCTAAGTCTGCAGTAAGATTTTTTTCTAGGAATTGTACTCCTGAGGAACAAAGGGAAAAGGGGAGCAAGGATTTGATCTCAGTGTTCAACAACTCATTTCACTGAACGCTCATTGTGCTCTAGTCAGACACACTGCACTTCCTAGAAGGAAAAAGGAGATTTTGGGTGATATTTAAACTCTGAGAGGTCCAAGGCAGTGCCTAAACCTCCCAACTATGCAGCCACCAACTGGTTAATGCCAAAATGTTCTATGTATTAAAAAAAAAAAAAAAAAAAAAAAGACATTTACCATCATCTTTAATTTCTCTGACTCACAGCCCAGTGTTCTGAACCCTCTGGATGCAGACATTCCTGTCCGCACCAACACTTCCCATCACTCCTGTTTAATCTCACTGATTTGACAGAGAAAAAGAATCCTGACATTGCTTTCCAGATGCATTTCCAGGCATTGGCTCTAAAAAAAGGGTTATTTCTCTGAAATCCATCTGAAGCACAACAGGAGGAGTATGAAGCCAAGGCCATCTCGCTGCTCGGTGCTGAGGGTTTTCCGACCCCCTGGAAATATTGTGAAATATTGTGAAATTTTGTAGTTAAGGGGGTTCTTCCAGAGCCCAGGGTGTGGAGACCTGTGCTCTGCTGAGCTCAGCTGGGCACAGGAATCCTGTGGGACAGACCAGGCAGGGCAGCAGGAGAGGTGGGATATGGCCAGAGAGGGGAATGAGGATCCCCAGCACCACAGGGAGGGAAGGAGGAAGAGAAAACCCTGGGTAAAAGCCAGCAGCCTGTGCAGGAGCTTGTTTCACCAGTGAGGTGAAGGGCAGGAGGTGACTGGCTTTTAACCCTGTCCCCAAAAGGGCAATGCCATGGCTCTCCTCTGTGCCAGAATCCCAGCAGGGCCAGGACAGCCCAGTCTCTCCTCTCTCTAGCCTGGGCCAGGGCAGGACTCACAACAGCTCAAGAGACCAAAGATGGGAAACTGCAGAGACACTTCATGAGTGTCTCAGAAATGGCAGGAAGGATCCACACCTGCCCAAGTCACCCCCTGCAAAAGCTGCCTGCTCCAGGAAAACACTGACAGAAATAAGGCCAGAAAGAGACAAAGTGACCAAAATAAAGAGTTTGGCAACAAAGCAAATGTGGCCATTACACAGAGAGCCTGCCCTGGGTCCAAACAACTCCCTAAGAAAGGACCTGCAAGCAAAGGGAAACTTGCATCCCAGAGGGATTTTGCCAGTGGAGGTTTCCAGAGGATTTGACACATTCCCCTGGTTCCAGAGAGGAACCTGTCCCACATGAGCATCGTGCTGGGGAGCCCGAGTGTGTGCCAGCTCCTGTCCTCTGGAAACCAAGGAAAATGAAACCTTTCCTGCTCCTGAGAAATTGAGACATGACTATTTCTGTCCCAAGGCCTGGGTCTGGCAGAGACACAGCTGGCTGAGCCCACTCCTGCTGCTCCAGCCCTTAACCTCTGGCATTCCAAAGCCTTCCCAAGAGCCACAGGGTCCATCTGCTCCTGCTGAAGCTGCTGCTTCCCTGTGATTCCTTCTCCAAGACACACCCAGGACCCTGCAGGAGCAGGGACACCTGGAATCCCCCTGTCCTGAGAGAGCAGTGCCCATCCAGGCACTTCCAATGCTGCCATCTCCTCATGGGCTCTGCCATCCCTCCACCTTCGTGCAGCTTCCCAGACTCACTTCCAGCCAGCCCAGCTCCTGGGGAAGGAAAAAGCAGCACTCCCATGGCAGCAGCTGCCCAGCCTGCTGGGGGTCTCACTGTCACTAATCTGGGTGGCACTTGGAGCATTCCTTCCGTGCTCCCCTGGGGTTTGCTTTTAAGGACGATTTCTGTGGGTGTCAAGTGAAGGGCTTAAGGTCAGGCCCATCCCCTCCTCCAGCCTGGAGCCGTGCCTAAGAAAAACCAGCCCTGAGCCCAGCAGCTCTTCCCTGGATCCCTGTGAACCTCCACTACCAGCTGCCTCTCCAGGCCTCCAGCGAGCGGTCGGCTCCCGCCGAGCTGCTCCGGGCTCCACGTGGGAAGGGCTCCCCCTTCCAGCAGCAGCTCCCAGCCCCATCCCGAGCCTAGGACAGCTCGAAGCCGGTGTTCATGCTGATGGCGTAGCGCAGCTTCTCCCTCAGGATGCTCTTCTTGCTGTAGTTGGGGAGCTTGAGGAGGTTGAAGCACGTGGAGGAGGTCGGGAGGCGCCCGCCCGGCTCCTTCTTGCGGATGGTGAAGAAGCCGCGCAAAACGCTGCCCAGGGTGTCCCCTGTGTCCTGCAAGGGCACACAGCTGTCACCTCCCTCTGTGGGCTCCTGGCACAGAGGCACGGGGCAGATGTGCCAACACAAAATCTGGCACTGGGAATAGACAGCCAAAGCCCAAAGCTCATTTTCCCACCGCTCTCCAAGGAGCTTTGCTTGTAACTCAATGGCTGACATGGGCAGGGTGTGCAGGGACACGGAGATCCCAAACACAGCCCTGGAGGAACCCAGGGAATCCAGGCAGGAAGAGTCTGGAGCTGCTCTGTGTCTGTGCAGCCATGAGCAGCCTGTTGGGGTAGGGCTGTTTTCAGAATCCCAGAACAGTTTGGGTTGGAAGGGACCTTAAAGCTCATCTCATTCCATCCCCTTGCCATGGGCAGGGACACCTTCCACTAGCCCAGGTTGCTCCAAGTCCCATCCAGCCTGCTTGGGACCCCTCCAGGGATCCAGGGGCAGCCACAGCTTCTCTAAGCATAGTGTGCCAGGGCCTCACCAGCCTCACAGGGAAGAATTTCTCCCTGATATCTAATCCTAACATCTCACCTTCCCACATTAAGGGTTTCCAGGTCAGATGGAGGGGAGGAAGCTGGGCAGGGAAGTCCCAAGCCCTGAGAACAGGATGCCTACCTGGTCATCAGACACTTCCACGCAGCGGATGGAGAAAGGAGGCTTGAGGTAGGCAAAGCCCAGAAGTGGAGGCCTGGAGCAGCTGGTGACAAACTGGAAAGTGCCACATGGTGATGATGGGAGCAGAACAGCCACACAGTGACACAGACCCAGCACTGTCCCAGTCCCAGACCCCTCAGTGTGCCACCTCTGCAGGGCCATTCATGGTGACACCACAGCATCCACAGAGCCCTGCTGGGCACTTCCAGGTGTCAGGAATTCTGGTGCCCCTTCAGAGAGCACCGAGGTAACTGGAGAACAGCCCTGGCCCCACCACCCCAGCTCCCAGCTGGGCAGGGATGGCTCCTCACTCACCTTGAGGAACATGGCTCTCTCCTCAGGGCTGAAGTCGTTGGCCAGGATGTCCCAGAGCCAGATGATGACACGGTGACTGCCATGGAAGCCCCCATAGTACACGGTGTGTTTCCTGGGGAGGGAAAGGCTCTGACAGGTCTGCCACTGCAGCAGGAAGTGCTGGAAGGGTGGGATGGTGTGGGTAGGAAGGGACCTTGCTCATCTTGTTGCACCCCCTGCCACGGGCAGGGACAAATTCCGGTAGCCCAGGTTGCTCCAAGCCCTGTCCAACACCTGCCATGGGTCAGGGTTCACAGCTGACACCGAGCCCCCAGCACTTCCTGGGCACTTGATCAGAGGAAAGGGAAAAGCAGACAGGAATTCTGCTCCCAGGAACCAATGGAAGAAAGGACCCATCCCACAGGAGCCTTAAGGAACACGTTCCCAAGCTGTTCCTCCAAGCAAGAGCAGCAGAAGTTGTGGCCAAGTCGCTGTCCTGCCACCTCCCAGGAGCTCTGCAAAGGAAGAGCTCAGCTCCCAGGCCAGATGAGGGATGCCCAGCAGCCCCAGCTGTCACTTACTTCAGGTCCTCGAGGTCGATCTCGGCGTTGTCCCCGGAGATGAGGCGCTGCAGCTCGGGCGCGGAGAACATGCGGATCCACTCGGGCTTGATGATGGACCTGAAGCCGCCGATGAGAGCGGCAGTCTGGCTCTTGATCTGGGTGTGCATCCGGAAATGGGCCATCAGGTGGATGTAGCTGATCCTGTGGGACAGGCAGGTGCCACGGGGACATGGAGCTGACAGGGACACCCAGCACTGAACTGTGCTTCTCCAGCTCCAAAAGGACTGGGGCAGCCTGGAGAGGGTTGTACTTCCCCCTCCAGGCCCTGCTTGTTGTTTAAGCAGATGAAGATGTTTTTCTGCCTCTTCTCCCCCTCTGGGACTCTGGTCATTTCTCAGAGCTCCTGCCCAGCTCAGGGACTAATTGGCTTTAATAACTCCTTAATCAACCTTGGCTGGACACAGCTCCAACTCCTTTTAACAGCTCACCTCCCCTCTAGGCCTGACCAACAGCTCACTGGGCTCTGCTGCCCCATGGCTGGAGAAACACCACACCAAAACCATGAACCATGGGAAAGGTGAACTCTTTGTTTGAGAGAGGCTCTTCCTCTTCTCACCTCCAGGCAAAACACCTGAACTTGCTGATTCTTCTTCAGCAGCTCCCACATAGACCCCACCTCAATTCCAGTGCCTGGCTTTTTGGCAAGGTCACCCCAGCATCCCCAGGCAGAGCTGTTTCCAGATTCCTGCCATTCCCAACACTTCTGCTCCCTCCCAACTCCCAATTTGGGTGCAAAAGCTTCAAATTTCTGCTGTAAATTACTAGAGCAGCATCCAGGACTTTCAACTTTTTTCCCTGAGCTGACTTGTGACAAGCCAGAGGAACATCCTTTCAAATGCAAACTCCCTGGTCAGAGCTGGAGAAAAGCCTGGAAACATCAGACTGCAAAGCACAGATCCAGGTGGGATCCAGCTTCCATTTGTCAGGAAAAAGATAACAACCCCCAGATCACCAGTTCAAACACACATTTGCTTAATAGATATTTCATTCTGCTTTTATGAGCACTGAAGGGGATAGGGGAAAAAAAAAAAAAAGGAACAAAAAGGTGGGGTTGGTTTGCAGGCTCCGGAGTTGACATTTCTGATAACGATCTAAAAGCCGGTTATCTGTGAAAACAGCCCCGGGGCTCGGTGTCTCCTCTGATTTCCTGGCTCTAAAGAACGACTGTCGAGTACATTTGAATTCAGCACTGTCTGCTCTGAACACGGTGCTTTATACAACTGCCACATGTTATCATTCTGAGGAGATCTGTCTGCTCCAAGGTGTCTTTGAGCATCTGTGCCCTCTGTGTTCACCACTGTGTGCCTGAATTGCTTTGAATCCATCTGTCTGTATCCATCACCATCATTAAATCCTGCAAAATCTCCCTGACTGGGTGCCTTTGACCTCAGAAGTGCTGTTTCAAGAAGTAAATTGTCAATTTTTATTTTGCAAATCAAATTTAATACAATTTCTGCCGATGAACTGTAACCAGCAAATTCTATTAAGATATTTATGTGCTCCTTCTGCTCCAATCTATCTCAATTCATTGCAGATGCAAGCCCAAGGAACCAGAATAAAGTATTGTGCAGTGGTGACCTTAAAAATCTAATTGCTATACTTACTTATTTTCATTGGTAACAGGAATGGTCTTCCCTCCAGGAACAAGTTCATGGCAAACCAGCTGAGGGAAGAAATGATTGGATTGCTAATTACTGCCTGGAACCACAATGGAAGGAAATGCCATGCTAAGCTGTTACCTCCCCATAAAACATTTATTTTTACAATAAAACAGCAGGATTTAAAATTTAAGTAATAATCCTGCTTCTGCCTTGAACCAGTTTCACTTAACTATTAACAGAGCAATTGAACAGTAGGAACTGCAGCTCTCCCACCAGTGGAGCCAGCCCTTCTCCAAGGAAGCCTCCTCTGCACTCTGATCCATCACTGCTGAACCACACACAAATCAATTCCAAGAGCCCTGGGGGACTGTCACAATCCCAGAATCCAGAGGCTGAGCAAGCTCTGAGAGCTCAGCCTGACAGCAAAACCCAAAGTTGGCTGAGCCACAGGTCTCATGCAGGAGCTCTGTCCCTCCAGCTGGGCACTCCAGGCAGGAAGGCAGAGAGCCAGGAGGGATCTCCCAGTGCCTGGTGATCTCCTCCAGCTCAGGGCCACAGCAGGACCCTCCAGGTGCTGCCTGCAGAGTCCCCACTCCTCTTTGCCCAAGCTGAGGCAGCACATCCTCATTCCCACTTTACAGAGGCCTCTGTGCCTCGGCTCCAGGTGAATTCCAAGGTCAGACTGAAGCCCAGCACAGGGAATGTGCTCAGCTGTGACATGGCTGTGGCTACAGGGACACAGAGTTCAGTCAGGGTGACCCCACCTGGCCCCTTCAGCACAACCAAAGCACTGGGGAAACAGGAATGCCTGGGCTATTTTTAACCTCAGCCTTCAGTGTCTCATTGCTGGGCTCCATATCCTGCTCCTACCTCCATTTTTCACATGGAAGAACCCTCCAAGCTGAAACCTCAGCAATCCTGAGGCAGCAGCAGGTGTCCTCCATGGCTCCCCATGGAATGTGCAGCACAACACTGCCAGCAAAAAGTATTTTTATCTTATCTCTCTCCAGATTTTCCAGCTCTGCACACACAACTTCACAGGGCTCAAGTGCAACCAAGTACCTCCAAGTCTTTCTAAGGGACTGCCAAACATCTTTTCATTCTCTAGGCCAAGAGACCTCCTGACACACTTGGGAGTTTCCCTGACAGAAACATCTATGTGGGAAGAAAAGGGATTTCTCCCTATTCACAGGCTATTCCTTTCAGAGGGGAACACCAGTTATGCAGGGGAAGCATTAAACACTTTTTCAACCCTGGAAGCAGAAAAATTAAGGGTTGGAGGGGAACCTCTTGTGGAAAAAGCTGTTTTCTGCCCACAGGTGAATAGTGAATCCCATGGCTGAATTCAGACAAGCTGAGAGGACAAAGCAGAGGCAAGGTCCAAAAAAATCCCTGAATAAAAACCTACCTGACCCATGACATCTTCATCATAGGACAGTGTCAAGCCCAGGTCACTGATATCACCATCATAACGCTGGGGAACAACAGGGAAGAAGGAAAAAAAGGAAAAAAAGGTCAGGGTTCAGCAGCAGAACCACCAGTCACTCCCAGTTTCTAACAACAGGCAGCAATCAGGGAGGTGAATGACAGGAAAATTATTGCTCCAACCTTAATTGAAGTGAGATTTTTATAGAACTCTGAGTCCAAGGAGGGCAGTTCATCCACGGAGCTGTAGAAGACACTGTGGTGGTGCCCAAGGAGCTGACTCAAAAAGAAGGAAGCAAATGGAACATCCACAACTATTCCCTGTGGACAAGAAGAATGCACAGGTAAGGTCCTGCCACACACTTGTGGTTGTGGCATCTTTGGTTATCTGCAAGGCAGACCTTGTGATGTGGAACAAGTGCAAACAGCACTTTGCAAGGCACCAAAATCAGCTACAAACCCCACATCCTCTTAAAATCCATTAATTAGTAAGGCAGGTGCAAAAAGGCACTTGGGGAACTCCATGTGTTCTTTAAAAGAACTGCATTACATGGTTTGAACTGAAAGGAAATTTCATGAAATACATGGAAAAATCCTTCCCTGTGAGGGAAGCGAGGCCCTGGCACAGGGTGCCCAGAGAAGCTGTGGCTGCCCCTGGATCCCTGGAAATGTCCAAGGCCAGGCTGGGCAGGGCTTGGAGCAACCTGGGATAGTGGAAGGTGTCCCTGCCTATGGGAAGGGGATTGGACTAGAAAGTTCCCTTTCAACCCAAATCATTCTATCAGAGTCATTCTGTTATTTCATCCTCCTTTTTGCCTCATGTCCCTTTGAGGTATCCACAAATGGATAAGGTGGAACACCAAAAAACAAGGCTGGTGTCCCAACACTATGAGGAACCATCAAGGCATGACCCAAGATTATTTTTAACACATGCCTAAAGAAATTCCAGCCTGTTCCACTAAGAGGATCTTTATCCAAGCCATTTTTCCAAACTCCACTCTTCAATAAAACCCCCCCAAGCAGGACAGATGCCCTCAAAGGCACCATCACTGACAAGATCCCAACCTGGTGCTTCTGGCTCACCTCATACACAGCCTTCCCAAGCATCTTCCCCACAAACTCAAAGAGCTGAAGGTAGTTCTCATGGATGTAGGATGTTGGGGATGGATACAGCCTCTCATCACCACTGGTGGTCTGCACAAAGAGATAAGAGCCTAGTGAGCCAGAATGGCTTTGCCTGCACCAGGTCACCTCAGGTGGCACCTGTGTCCTACCTTGAACAGATTCAGTGCAGGGTCAAACACCTTTTTAATGATCTCTTCCAGAAATTCTTTGAAGACCCCATCTTGATCAATACCAGCCTCATCAACCCCCAAGTCATTGACAAACTTCACCCTGATCACTCCCTTCATGGCATTCTGGGAAAGCTGCCGGAGCTGCTCGTACCCATCCTACACAGAGCAGAAAATCCAGAGGATAATCCCAGAGAGAGACACGTGAAACACCCAGCCAGAGATGCAGCAGAGACAGGACACAGGCCCACCACAGAAATCTGAATTTGTCACATGGTCTTGAGCTCAAAAAACCAACATTTTCCAAGTCAAAATTCCAGGTTTGCAGCAGCCTGAGCTGAACGACGGTCCAGAATTCTCCTGGAATGTCAGTTCTGGGAGTAGGTGCCCCAGCAGTCACAGAGAAGGTAAAACACACCTCCCTGCCCTGTTTTTGTCAGGCCAGGCTGCTGCCCTGTGGGCTGGCTCGTGTCCCTCACCTCGAGCATGCGGGAGCGGCGGATGGTGATGTGGGTGACGTGAGGGGACGCCGAGCTCGTCTCCACCAGCCCCAGCTTCTCCTTCTCCTTGGTGACCATGTTCCGGAAGAGCAGCACCCTCTGCAAAATGAAACCAAATGGACAATCCATGGGGATCCCCATCCTGCAGGGCAGCAGGGATTTGGGAGGCTCCTGACACACAGAACTGCTGCTGGTTGTCCTGATCCCAGCTATTCCCAGCGGTGCCACTGTCACCCACTCATTGCATGCAGCTGCACACACAGATCAGTTCTGTCTTGACACAGAGATCAAGACATTTGAAGGAAGTGCACTAAGAAGGGGTAAGGACTCAGATCAGTCCTCTCTCAGTGACAGAAATCAAGACATTTAGAGGAAATCTATTAGAGAAGGTGAGGATGAAGGAAAAGACTTTCATTCAGCTGGCATTTCAAAAGAAGCTCCATGTCACAAAATGTTCCAGACACGAGTCCCTCCCACCCCAATGGCCACCCAGGCTACTGATTCCCAGCCTCCACCCTCTGCCCCCATCCCACTCACGTTCTTGTGGGGAATGACATGTGGGATGTACTGCAGGAGCAGCTGGGCTCGTTTCTTGTCCTTGTCCAGCTCCTGGAAGAGCACGCTGGGTTTGAGGTCCCTTGACAAAGAAAGGCAGAGATTCAGAGATCCCTGATAAATACCCAGGTGTGGGAGAGAGGGAACAGGCAGTGATTCCAAAGATGACTGAAGTGCTCAGTGTACACACTAAGAAGGTAAAAGGGGCCAGGGACACCCAAGTTCTTGGGTGCTGAATCAGTTTTCAAAGCACCACCTAAACCTCCCACCACAGAGAAAAGCACAACACAAGGGGCATCCTTAACTGCAAACACAAGCAGCAGTTCCCACCTTGACCCCACAGGCAGAATGTCAATAAGGAATCCCAAATCAGGCTCCCCAGAGGATGTGGAGCAGTGGGACAAGCCTGGAGCTGCCCAGGATCCCTGCCCTGGGCCACTCACTTGCGCAGCCAGTGATCCTCGGGAGCGAAGCGCCGGCGACAATCCCGCTCGTACAGCACCATGAGCCAGCCATGGACAGAATGGAACAGCTCCAGGGTCTCCCCTCGGGCATTCTCTGCACAAAAGGAACAAGGCAGCAAAGTCCAGGCAGCCTTGGCACCAGCAGGAGTCACACCTTGATTATCCTCCCCACAGTAACAGCACTGGGGTGCTCTCCTGACCTGCATGGCCTCTGGAGGGAAGGATTTTGTGCCGCTGGGAAGAGAGATGGTCTCTTCTTTAAACAGAGCTAATCAAAACCATCTCATTTCACATCAGAGCTGGACTATCTCAGCTAATTACCAGAGAGCTGAGCTCTACACAAATTATACCAGCAGAGAGATCCACAGCAGATTCTACAGAGACCCAAGCAAGCTGCTCTGCCTGGTCACAGCACTGCCCTGCTCTTGTCCAACACATGGCCCAGCCTTGCTAAACCTCATCTCTGCCAAAAACCAACATGCCCATCATGTCTGTTACACAAATCCTTACTGGAAATAGGGAAGTGCTCTAAATTTGGCACAAAGCATGATCGTGGCATCTGGACATCAAAAGACTGGGACATATTCCCACATTGAAGTGCTTTTTGTGCCAAGGAATAATTAGCAGAAGCTTCAAATTCCAAAATTAATGCCATTTGTGGTTCTAACAGTAACATCAACTCAATCTACTAAAAGCACTCACCTACAATTCCATCCCAGATCATCTTAAACACAAAGGAATTCAGGAAAGAGGAGATGGTCACCAGCTCTTCCAGTTTGAATGAAATCTGCTCTTCATAGACCTCGATGTCATCCAGAATCCTGTCAGAGCAAACAAATGCAAATGCACCAGTGTAAATTTAATTCCCTGTTGAAATTTTCATAAAGGCACATTATCCTTTAGCAGCAGCTCTTATTTCTATGACAACTGACACCCATGAGGATCTAAAGTCATAAACAACCAAACCTTATTTATGGATTTTGATTGATAGCAGATCCTAACAGAAGATGGTATGAGAGGCTGAGATACAAGTAAAGTCAGTGTTTCAGGCTTAAAAAGACCTTTTCCATTCCCAAGAAAATTTTTGCCTTATTCAAGAGGAGAGAATTGTCTCTAGTGACCAGCAAGGGCAATTTTCCACCCCTTTTCCCATCTTTTGTGTTGTTTCTTTTCCCCTTCCTGCCCAATTTTGCCACCAGCTGCAAGCAGCACATGGCTGAGGGAGAAAAGTCCTTTTGAAGCCCTTTATTTCTCAGGACTCAATCCCAAAAGCTTGCTGCTTTACCCTGCCTACTTATCTTCAGGAAAACACATAAAACTTTAAATGTTTCTCTTGAACCTGAAGGAACACAACAGCTGCATGTCACAAATCCAGGGATCCCCATCCATGAGCTACCTACGTGATGAGGTGACGGGAGCAGTCACAGAAGAGCATCAACATGGCCAGCAGCCTCTTGGATTCCTCTGTGTCATTGTTCAAACACTCCAAAAAGAGTTTTAACCCTCCCTGTGGTCCCAGCTCACAGATGAAAGCCCACAATTTGGGCAGCAGATCATCCAGGTAAGTGAGACCTATGAAAATATAAAGTGCACCCAGTAAAGCTCATTCTGCTGCTTGTGAAAGCTCAGAGAGGTGAAGCTTGAATCTGAAAGAGCCTTTTGCAAAGCAGAAGAGGAACATGAGCATCCCATTTGGCTCCCAGGCCTGTCTGCATTAACAGGACAGGGACAATCACCAGGAAAGCACAAAAATCCCCCAAGATTTTTAGTGAGGCATTATTTGCACATCTTGAACCTTTTCCCCCTAATTCTTTTGCAACTTTAGAAAATAATGAATTCCTGAGATCCCACATGTACCTTAGGGATGAGAACACAACAGGGCTGCACCCCCGGTCACCACAAAGCACCCAAAGTATGGACTCACTCCCTGCTCTACCCACCAGACCAAAACAGTGATCTCCTCCTCCATCCCTTCACAAGACAGGCAATTTGTTCTCCAGATGTATGAAAGCATTCAGTGTTCCCACTACAAAAAGATTAATATTGCCAGGCTCCCCAAAAACCCTGACTCAGGCTGAAGATTGAGAGGCAGTAAGCAAGGTTGCACAAGAGGAAAACTTGTTTTAATTTGTATTCTTGAGAGTTTGTGCTTGATCAAGTGGTGCTGAATGTTATTGATCCCAAGGATGATTCAGGATGGAACAAGCCTTCCCCAGCCAGTCAATAACCTGTTGGCAGTGATAAAACTCCCAACAAATCAACAGAAATAAGAAAATCTCTTTTCTTTTTTTTCTCTCCACTAGAAAGGATTTGAGCAGCAGGGAGGTGCCCTGACCTGTGAGGATCTGCAGGCGGATCTGGGTGAGGGTGGTCAGGGTGGTTTGGTACAGGACACAGATGCTGCAAACCTTCTGCACCTCGGCAGAGTCCACGCGCTTCCCTCCCACCGGCTTCAGGATGTTCCGGACTGAGGCCGACTTCTGGAAAGCTCTCTTGAACAGGTCTGGGGGCAGAAACACAGGAGGAATGCCAAAGGGCAGGGTTAGATGGGATTTTGGGAAGGAATCCTTCCCTGTGAGGGTGGGGATGCCCAGGCACAGGGTGTCCAGAGAAGCTGTGGCTGCCCCTGGATCCCTGAAGCATCCAAGGCCAGGTTGGACGGGGCTTGGAGCAACCTGAGAGCTTGGAGCAGCCTGAGACAGGGGAAGGCGTCCCTGCCCCTAGCCCTAAATCCCTTCCAATTCAAACCATTCCACAGTTCTATACATGCTCTACAGGACAAGGTGAAAAGAATGAGCTGTAAGTGCCCTCCCAACCCAAACCACTCGTGATCCACGGTCCTGACTGCAGCAAATAATGATCACAGGATCCCGTGTTATGGGCAACAGCTAGAAAATATCAGATTTACAGTTATCTTATCCCAAATCCTTTTCTGCAGGACCACCACATCTCACAGGTGCAGGATTCAGCTTCACCTTGCTTTCCACATGGGAAGCTGAGCTCTCATCTTCCTTTGGAAGTCTTAAGTTTCACCAAAAGCACTTCAGCTACTTGTGAAAACGATGAAAAGAAAACTGCTAAAATAAGCAAATATTTTCCCAGCACCAGAGAAAGAGACTTGCCCCAGGTCACAGAAGCATTCCAAGGAGGAATTACAAACAGGAGGCATCACATCCCCACCTAAGCAGCAGCAGCTGCTGCAAGTAATTATTCAAAGCTTTTGGCATAAGTGAAAAAGTCAAAGCCCTGCGAGTTTGGGAGAGAGATCCACGTAAACACACACAAAGAGAGAAAAAAAAACCCAAAACCCTCCAAAACTGACTTTTCATAGGAAGGCTGTTCTGAGGGGAGATTGGCTGTGCTGGCAGCTGAGCTATCTCCTGATTTTCCAGCAGTTTCTTGCTGAGCACGTCACTGAAGAGGATCCGGATCATGTGGACCCCCCAGAGGTGCTGCAGCTGCTTGGTCAGCAGGGGCATGGACTCGTTCAGCCTGGAAGACAGAGCAGGGGGACAGCTTAGAAGGCAGCTTGGAATAAAACACCAGGCAGTGATACTGATCCATTTAGCTCATAATCCAAACTGGAACATGCACCCACCCACAGAATAGTCTGTGCAGGAATGCTACAGTTTATTGTGCAGCTAGAACCTGAAATATGTGAGAAATTATTCTCACTGTTCATCTCAAAACATAAAACACTTTGCAACATATATAAAAAAAATTAAAAATAGAAGGAGAGGCTTCATCATCTTTCTCAGTGAGGTTCTTCCCACTCACCCATAATCCACAGTCTGTGAGAACCAGCCCAGCACAGGGTGCCAGTGGGTGAGGTTGGATTTCTTCTGGGACACGTACTTCTGGCAGTAGGAGAGCATGTGGATGAGCACCCCCACAAAATGAGCTGTCTCCTCCTCCAGCACCTGGTCATTCAGGGAGCCCAGGAACACCAGATTGCCTGGAGGAAGGACCAGCACAGCAAGGCTTAAGAGGAACAGATGCTGTGGGACAGGGGTTACAGGTGAAGTGAATCCCTTCCCAGTCCCAGGAGAGGATTTGTGTCAGCAGTGATCTCAGAGGCCACCCTGCAGGAAGCCATTTCCAGCACACATCAACCCCTGAGGTGACATGTCCCTTTGGCCACCTCCCACCAACACCTTCTACAAACAACTAGAAGCTACACCCCATGGTTATCCCACAGTCCCAACTGGTAATCTTGTTACTTTTGCAGAAATGTGAATTTAAATATGTAGCAGCATTTAGGGGACGGAGATCCAAGTCTGCCACATTCCAAGACTTGCTCAGAGTCCAAGTGAAAAGCTGGCAGAGATGGTGCATGACATGAATACAAGAACAAATCTCTGGCCCTTCTTCCCTTTGCAAAGGTCTTAAACCTCGTCTGTAACATCCCAAAATACACCTCAGCTATTATTTAGAGAAAATTATCCAAATAACAATTAAAAATGATGAGTTGAAGGCACCTTTGCCCCATGAAAAAATAAGATCTGAATCAAGACTCTTTTTCAAACCCATCAGAAGAGGTGGAGGTGCTCACCCAGCAAGCAGAGGGTGTGACTGCCCTCCAGGCACACGCAGACGTCCCGGCACTGGGACTCCCGGCTCAGGAACAGGATGAACTTCCGGAAGAGATCGTGGGATTCCATCACTGCCAGGCGCTGGAACACAGCATGGAAGGGCCACTGAGGCTGGGAAGCAGCACATTCCCACTCCTGACCTGCCAGCAGCATTTGGCACTGGCTTGTTTTCCCAAATAAAGCAGTAAGTTGAGGCTGCTTTAGTGTCAAACACTCTGCCCCACAGAGCGTTTGACACGGAGCTGGGCTGGGAAATAAAACCCCTGGCAGGTGAACAGGTCATGCTGGAGATGGAGCCAGGCCTTTGAAATGTTCTGTCTGCAAGAACACAGGATTTGCCCATTTGGCACAAAAACTGCCTGTCTGCACCAAGCAGATTGAATTGGATTAGTGGGCAGCACACTTGTCACCCCCACAGAGCCTCTGCCACCCAAAAGGGTGATTTGGGCTTTGGTTCTGTCTGTGGTTATGGAAAAGGAAGAGCAAGGACATGAAAAATTCAAGCTGTGGGTCATATATGCCTTTATTATTTATTTATTTAGGTATTTTAGGGCAGTTCAGGCCATCATCCCACTGGTGTTAATAAATTCTGCATTAGAAATCCAGAGTATTTGTAAGGCTTTCACAACAGAGAATTGAAACTGGCAAAAAGAAATGCCAAAGCTCTGTTCCAAGAGCTGGTAAAATGGAATAACAAGTGGCCTGGTGTGATAATCAGCCCTCTGAGATCACCCACTCACCTCAGGGGTGAGAGTAGCAAGGTGAGTCATTATAGCAGGCACAGACATGACATGGATCAGGAAGGACCTCAGCAGATTGTCTGAGAACTGTGCAGCAACCACAGGGCTACAGAGAGAGAGAGAGAGAGAGACTTCAGAGCTCAACCCAACCTGGGAAAGCAACACAGCCTCCAACTGAGCCATCCAGAACTGGATCCTGGGAATTCCCTCAGCAAGAACCACAGACACAGGGAATGGGCTGGGTTGGAAGGGAACTTAAAGCTCAGCCCATCCCACACCCTGTCACAGGCAGGGACACCTTCCACTATCCCAGGCTGCTCCAAGCCCTTTCCAACCTGGCTTTGAAGCATCCCAGGGAAAAGATCAAAAGATCATTCACTCACACTTCTGTTCTCAGAGCAAGCTCACCCTGAACTGAACTGCACCCTCAAGTTTAGGCTCACACTAATTCCTGACTCAAAGCCACTCTAATCTGAAAAAGGGTGACAGCAAAGTGAGCCATTTGCCTAAAGCAACTTCTTTCCTCATGGTGATATTCTCAATGGCACAGAACCACAGAAAGAATGAGAAGAATGGAAGAATGAAAAGACTTTTTTTAAAAAAAAGATAATAAAAAAAGACAAGTTTGGCTGCAAATCCCCCCAAGCAGCTCCAGCTGACTCACCGCAAGGCAAGGGAGAAGATGGCAGTTAAGGAACCTTTGGACAGGGAAGGTCTGGATCTTGCCAAGCCATTAGTTAGCAAAATCTGGAATGGAAAAAATATATCAAAATATAAAAACCCTGTAGCACTCAGAAAAAAAATACTATTACTCCCGAAAGACATTAAGTTTATTTAATCCAGAGAAAAAGAACATCAGAGCAGCCTAAAATCCAGTTCTTACAAGATATTTGGCAGAACTAGAAGGGCTTCAGGTTAATAATGGCAGAAGAGAGATACTGCAATGAAATCAGACACTCTGCAGGACTTATTTCCCTAGAACCTGTGCTCACAGGCTTTAAAAATTAACAGGCAAGGCTCAGAGTTTGGTAATGTAATTCTTATTTAAAAGATTCATTACATCAGTTCCTTTTCCCAGCAGAGCAGCAAACAAACCCAACCAATACAATGTGGCAGCTGCAAAGTTTGGCAAAATTATGTAGGACTTGTCCCTGTCCATCTCATGATGAGGTGATTAAGCAGGATTTAGGTTCTTGAGTGATTTTTGCTTTGCTTGAGAAAAACATAATCATGCACAAATCACCAGCAGCTCATCCCTGAGACCCCAGCACAGACCCAAAGAGCTCCTCAGAAGAGGGGCACAGGCAGGGCTGGGGCTGGTTTGGGTGAAGCTGGGACTGTGGCAGCTCAGACTGACCTGCAGCACGGAGTAGAAGCCCTTCTGGTTCAGGTGGCCCATGATGTTGGCACAGATGTGGTTCATGGCAGGTCTCAGGGTCTCACCTTTGGGTTAAAGCACTGATGTCAGTCCCACAACACCACAGCCCCACTCTGACTCCCCCACACAAAGGTTTGTCACTGCCCAAGCCCTCCTGGCACAAAGTCCTTGTTCTTCTACACAAACCCATCATTCTGGCAGCATTTCACACTGTATTGTTTAGGCTGTAAGAGTCTCATTTCCTCCTACTACTTGTCTGCCTTTTCTACATCTAATTCCTACAAAACCCCAGAGCTAAGTGCACATTCCCTTATCCTCTGAACACTTCTTGTGTGGGGGTTTTTGGAATATTATAAAAATGCTGTAACAACTGTTGGTGTCCTAAGGGAAACAGCCTAATCCCAAGGGGAAGAGTCTAATCCCAAGGGAATCCTTGTTTTGGGCAAACACAGGAGCAGAATGAATCCTTGTGGGAACCAAGGTGCAGAAACACAATCCCAGAATGGTTTGGACTGGAAGGAATGTTAAGGATCACCCCATCCCAAACCCCTGCCAAGGGCAGAGACACCTCCCACTATTCCAGGTTGCTCCAAACCCTCTCCAACCTGGCCTTGGACACTTCTAGAGATGGAGTAGACACACCTTCTCTGGAACTTGTGCCACAGTATTCAGTAGATTTTAACACCAAGTCTCAGTCAGTGGCTTAAAGACTTGGATGCAACAACCTTTTCCCCGGAGGATTTTCCAGGTGGAAGTGTCTGTGAAGGTGACCAGCATTGTGAGGTGCAAGTTCACCAGTCTGGAGTCCTGCAGGATGTCAGGCTGGGATAACAAACAGCAGAGTTAACAAATCCACTGAGCCTTGTGCCACCTGCCAAATGCAGGGAGAGAAAACACAACAATAGTCCTTACCTTGAGCTGCTTGAGGAATTCACAGCAAAACCAGAGGATGTCTTTGATCTGTTTGATCCAGAGGAGTGTGAGGTCCTTGGAGAGTGCCAGTGACACGTACCACACCTGAGCAAGGGGGGATGCACAGAGGGATCAGGGTTTGTGCTGCTGCTGGGCAGAGTTTGGAGACTGAACCCAGCAGTGGGATCAAGATGCTCCTCTCCCCAAATTCCAAGTGTCCTTTAACTCCCGTGGCTGCACAGAGTAAAAATATCCCAGGAATACTAAGGGACTTGTCCAGACTTTCCCTGTGGAATCTCCACAGTGCTCAAGGGCTTCTGAAAGCTTAAAATTACATATTAGCAAAGTAAATCCCCACAGAGAGAGTTAAAAACGACTACCAAGCCCTTCCCACTCCAAACCAAACCCCCCTGCTGACCTTGGGCTCGTTCTCCACATCCATGCTGTTCAGGATACAACGGCACAGCTTTTCAAACCTCTGGGAAAATCCAAAGGTGGGATTAGTTCTAACTACAGGAAGGGCTATTCTGGAAAAGCACAAGAACAGCTCAGCAGAGGGAGGAAGATCTCTCTGTCTCAAATCAGCAAATGTTCCCAGAACATTCCCTACAGGAATCCTGATGGCTCCTTCCCTGGGAGCACACATATCACACTGTTGCTGCTGTGTATGATTCCCTCCTTGGGAACACAGGGCTTTTTTTGGATGCTGTACCTACAGAAAACTGCAGTTGAGCACAGATTTCCATGGGACAGAGATTAAAAATCCCTCACTGCTGCTGCCTTTGGAACACTGCTTTCCATCTTCCACCTGCTTCCCTTCCAGTCAGCCCTCACAGCTTCCAGGGACCATCATTTCACTCTGAACCCACAAGTTCAGGGCATGGTGAGAAAAGCTGCTGGGGGACAAACAGCCTTCCCTGTGCCAGCACAGATCTCTGGGAGCTGTCCCAATGTACCTGCCTGGGGAACTGGGGTGTGCCAAAATCCCCAGGCACTGCTCAGCTGGCACAGTCACCAGGAAAAACATCTATTAAAGGACGTCCCAAATACAGAAGCACTGCTGAAAAATTCAAGGCTTCTCCTGTTTCAATCCTTCAGGAAGGGCCAGGAGTCAGAGAGAACATTGCTGAAGGCAAAATATATTGCAAGAACCCCCAAGATCACTGGGTAATGAATTAAACATATTTAACCTGTCCCCAGAAGCATGGCAGGATGTCAGGGCAGTGTCCTCACCTCCTTGTCCTCCTTGGGATTGAACACAAACAGCAGCTTCCTGGCAATCCTGAACACAGACAGGGCACTTCTTTTACTTGAGCCACATTCATTTGTCCCAAAGAAATCCTCCACCTCTCTCCTAGCAAAGAAGGGAAAACAAGGAATTAAAAAGCAGTCACAGAGCAAAGGATTCCTTCCCTGAAGGGCCCCACGAGGAAGATGGAGAGAGACTTTTTACAAAGGTCTGGAACGTCAGGAAAAAGAGGAATGGACTCAAACTGACACAGCACAGGGTTAGATGGGATATTGGGAAGAAATCCTTCCCTGTGAGGGTGGAAGAAGCTGTGGCTGCCTCATCCCTGGAAATGTCCAAGGCCAGGCTGGAGCAACCTGGCCTAGTGAAAAGCGGCGAGGGGTTTGGAATGAGATGAGCTTTAAGGACCCTTCCAAGGCAACCCATTGCATGACCCCATGAATCCCACACACCTGATGTCCCTCTGCAGGCGGCAGCGACACAGAAACCTCCTGACCAGAGCCTGGAGCTGCACTGCAGCTCTCTCCCTCTCCTTCAGCTCCCGCCGCTCCTCCCGCGCCTGCCGCGCCTTGTCCAGGAACTGAGCCCTGGAGGATTGGCTGGCACTGAACATGGCTGGAGGGAGCAAAGGATCCTCACAGCAAACACCTGGAAAATCAGAGCAGAGTGGAAAAAACACTGATAGAAAGACAGCTCTTGGCTCCCTGCAGGGGAGGGGAGAATCCGACAGCAGAGGGAAAAGCGGGATGAAAAAAAACACCAGTGACTGTCACGGGGCTGCAGCACGGACACAAAAACACTGCCAGGGAATCCTTCCAGCACAGCCCACAGCCTGCTGCAGGCTGGGAGATTTTAAATGGAAAAACAAACAAATCAGTGGTTTTGACACTGTGCTCCACCTCCCTTCTCCAGCCTCTGTTCTTTCCTTGGTAACAGATAAGAACAACTCCCCGGCCAGGGACAGGAGGCAAAGGGCACAAGCGACACTGATTTATTGCCATTCACCAGATAAAACACCCAGGGTCAACCAGAGCTTTATAAACAGCACCAAAGAACTCACCTGAGAGGTCACTTCTTCAACGGAAGCGTGGGATGCTCATTTACACACTCACATGATCCCCATCCAGAGACTTCGGGAAGCTCCCGCATGGACAAGCACATTCCCTGCGGCTGATTTGGGGACTTAGACTTTCCCTCCGCAGTTCCGAGTCCTCTGGACCCGGTTTACCTCTCGCTGCACCCGCAAGGAAAACGGTAAGTGGGAGGAGAAGCAGCACCGCGGCTCGGCGGCGGTCACCAGCACAGGCAGCTGGGGGGGAGGGATAACTCCGTGTGTGACAGCACGGAAAGGACAAAGCGACCCGGGCCGCCGGGGACCGGAGCAGGTGCCCCCCCCGAGTAGGACCCGAGAGCCACCCCCAGCCCTCGAGCCGGGACTCGCCCACGGCAGGAGCCAAGCAGCCACAGAGCCCCCTCAGCCCCTCTGAGAGCCCCCGCATCCCTCCCGCAGCCTCCCGTTCGCACCCCCAGCCTCCCCGGGCCCAGGCTCCCACCGCGCCGCTCACCCCGCCGGGCCCCGCCGCTGCC
>VYZP01003945.1:0-23778 GCA_013400635.1 Hypocryptadius cinnamomeus
CCATCCTCAGGCAGCCTGGTATTTTTTCAAACTCCAGAGACAGAATGACTGCCAAACCCTACTGTGCCATGGGAAATGTCATAGAGATGCAAATTAAAATATATCTGATTGTGTCTGCCTGTCCATTTTGCTTCAGCTTGTTAGGAACAATCAAACAGATGCCTAATGCTGAGCAGTAAAATGAGTACCCAGGAACTCTTCCCACAGTTTTCCTCCTTCACTTGGAGGACTGCCACATACACAGATTGCGACATTCTCAAATGTTCATTATTGAGACACACTCATCTGTTAAACACAGATTAGAAGGAGAGGGTAGGCAGAGCTGGTCAAAGGAGAAATAATGAATTAGGAAATGTTCATGTGTACTGTCACAGCCACTACTAAAACATGTGGTGAGCTTCTGTTTAAAAAGCTATGAAATCTCAGCAAAATAAACAAACACATTGATGAAATGGAATTGGGGTTCTACATCAAAAGCAGAATCAAACTGGCTGTAGGCAGGAACTCCAGAGCCCACAGTACCCTCGTGCATCAAATTTATTTTATTTTTTGGAAAGGCTGTATAGTAGAAGAGTAAACAAAACATTTTCAACTACACCTGGCTACACAACCAAGGAGCAATAAGACAGCAACCAGTATAGGTCATATCTGGAGGAAATATAAACTCCAGGTATTTATTTTGAGCCTCCTGAGGTTAGACTGAGCACCTCATGGACCACAGCAGGTGTATCACTGCCTGAGGAACACTCAGTCTCACTGAGAAATGAGGGGAGCAGCAGCACCATAGAGAGCAGGGGGACACAAAGGTGAAAGACAAGGACACAGTGGTAGAATCACATATTTAGAGGGGAAATTTATTCAGTTTTGCTATATTGCACTTGCAACCATATTCAATTCTTAACTTCAATCTCTTTCACTCTGGACCAAGCCCCTACAGTAGGTGATGGACAAAGATCCCAAGTAGGTTACACAAGAAGTTACCTGGCTTTCATAAACTTAGCCTTTTGGAATAAAATCTTTCTTATTACTTTCATTCTGCAGAATTTTCAAAACTTGCTCACTGGTACTTTTAAAGTGATTAGCAAGTTGAGCAAATATCTAAGCTATCATTTCCTCCTGAAATACAGGTTAGTTTAATCTTCTTGGGCTCTCCAATGGTACTATGGCACACAGTTACAGTAAAAAGTAACAAGTCACTCCAGCTGAAGGAGGCTGTTAAGGTTTTGCTCTCCTCTTTATTCTTAAAAACAAAAGCCAAAACCCCATCATAACATAAGAAAGCCCAGTCTTAGAAATTGGAAGAGAGAGATTAATGTTATTATGCTAGTGGGGCCATGGCCTGTAACACTGAAGAGCCAGCATATCTTTTCTTTATTCAGTCCTGTGTTGCCATCACCAGAGTACACTAAAGGGCAAACTTTCACCAGAGGGGGAAAAATAAGTAGCTCTATGCCAAGTCACCCCATCCTATGCCCACAGCCAGAAAAGATTCACAGCTGGTGCACACCTGAGGTTGCCTGGTGACGTTTCTCATCACTGCAGCATCCTCAGTAGGCCACAAGGAAACCTTAGTCAGTCCTTTTTTTTCTTTTCTTCCTTAGTTAGCTCTTTTTCTGTCAGAAAAATAGACATCAAAACTGAAAGTGTAATGAAAAGATTATTTCTTTAATACTGCACTAAGATTTTAGGCTTAGCCAATGCCCAGGGAGTTCCTAATGTCACCAGTGCTGCAAGTCCCCTGACAAGAGCACTGGACTTCTCTTCGGGTTTTTTTTGGTTTTGTTTCAGTTTGGGTTTTTTTTGTTTGTTTTATTTTTATTCTATTTTTTCATTTTGGTTTGGTTTTGGGTTTTGTTGTTCGCTTGGGTTTTTTTACCATGGAATGAATAGGGATGAATCAATTTCACATTAGATTTTTCCTCACCTTCCCCTCAAGACAGCATTGAAATCAAGCTCATGTCAAATTGATTTTATTCATCATGAAACAACAGGTCTGTGTGTTGAGGAGTATTGACTACTCCTCATATATAAATATATATTCAGGTACAAATATGTGAGTGACTTGTTTGACTTCTGCAAGAGGCTGCCAGGTTCTGCTGGGGTTTCACAGCCTCTTCAGGCAAGAGATACACAGCAGAGGCAAAAGGATGTATGGCCATTTGATTTGCTCAGCCTGGGACAATCTCACAGCCAGGAAAATAAAAATCACTGGGCATCTCTTGATTCTGCTTTTTCTGAAAAGCCAACATTCCTACCATATTATTTCTCTTTTGTTACAGAAAGAGAAATACAAAGACCACAGCCTGCCTCTGTTAACCCAGCACATGCTCAGAGCACTCCAGGGTACGTACTCAGACCTGCCAAAGGTGCTAGCAAGCCCTTTCCCACAGCCCACAGGACAGGGACACCACACTTGGTGACAGGATTTGGGATTAGGGTCTATAAGGCACAGCAGAAGCACATATTTATCTCAACAATTGCAGGGTATCCAGTGCCCATGCTGCTGTTTGAGACCATCATTGTTTCTTTAGTGCAAGGGTCCAAGCAGCATTGGCCAAGTACGCCAAGAGAAAAGCCCTTTTCTCCTACCATGGCATCCATGGAAGGGAAAGCCACTGGCAGTCTGTACTGCTGTTAGTTTTCCAGGCTGTCTCTCACTCCAGAAGCACATGCATGTAGGGATGGGAGCCAAAGACAGGGAATTTCCTCCATTTGCTAGCTAGCACCATCCTCCCAGTCCTGCAGATGTGTTAAACCTCTTAGGGACCTCTCTAACCAGGTCTCTGTCATTACTTCCAAGTAATGACAAAATAATTACTCCAATAAACTGTTTCTAATAAGAGTAGTGTTGGAGGGAGTGAACAGTCCCTGCATCTCTTGCTGAGGGGATCTGGTGTCCTGAGTACATGCTAGTCCATTTAATACAGTGACCTGTCTCCATTTACTGAATTGATTTGGCATATGAATGTTTACACTGCTGAGTGTATTTAAACTAATGGCTGCTAAAGCAGCTTATGTGACTTTTTAATCTAGCTTTTCCACAGAGTCATTTGTGGAATGACTGTTTGAAAGGGAAATGGACAAGAAATTGGGGCAAAACTTACGCTGACAGACACAGAAAATGGGATGATGTGGCCACAGCAGTTACACAGGCAGATTTGTGGCTCATTCATTACCATCAGACTGTTTCCCACAGCTAAGCTTTTCTACAGGCCAGCTGACCAGACACACAGCCTGCTCCCTGTGAGCAGACCTCAGGCAAGCCCTGGATGGCCTGCACTTTACAAAATTAATTTCATCCTCTGAAGCAGAAAATACAAATTCCTCTTTCTGCCCAAGGAAAGGGACTGGTGGAGAATGTGACCAGTTAAGAGAGGCCCAGCTGGGTGACTCATTCCCCTGTGCTCTCAAGGGTTTTGACTTAATGATCTCAAAGATCTTTTCCAACCTAGTTGATTTTGTGATTCACACAGTTGTTTATAGGATTCTGTGTGAATTACAGTGAACCTCAAAAGTTGCCACAGATAATTCTGTGTGACTATCATTAAGCACTGAGGCAGAAGGACCATTGGTGACTGAAAGATGGTTTCAAGGGCCTGCTGCAATGTACAGAGACTGGCTCTGATCACAGACTACCTGATTTATTGAGCAGGTATAATATTCTGTGTCCCTGTATGGTGGAAGTCTCTTTGTGCCATTTTCCCTTAGAGAACATAATGCTGATCTCTCACAAAACATTGAGATCTGTTGATCTGTTAGCAAATATATCCGTATCATACTACTTTCCTTTTCAAAGTCTTCCAAACCTTTTTATAGTAATTAAGCATGCTACATCAAAAATCAAATCTGTGCAAAATCATATCGACCCCCAATATGTCAGACAACTCATCCTGTTTCAGCATATGATGAAAAAAGTGAATCAAGGGACAGAAAACAGTCTTTGCAAGAGTAATAATTAGATTTACTTCTCTTAATTCCTCACACATGATCTTCTGATTGGCCCTGCAGGCTTATCTACACACCACACTGCAGCCCTGCAGACAACACAGGACCAAGTCTAGGTGTTCTAGGTAACCCATAACTTCTTCACAGGCCCTCTTGTAGGCATTGCCACAGCTGTTTTAAATATGACCAATAAATTGACATCATATTCATTTAAAAATTAGCATTATCTAAACCTGCTACTGTGACACTGAGATATCCTTACCAACACTTGCTACAAACATTGTTTCAAAATTAGAGACAACAAAATAAAAAAAACTCCTTCAAGAGGATTGGTGCCTGTCCCATCAAACATCTCCACCTGCAGTGCCCTCACAGAGCCAGGAGCTGGGGCTGCTCTCACAATCCTAGATCCCTGATGACTGTCCCACTGCACTCACAGCTCTGCTCAGAGCAGAGGGTTGGTAATCCAAGATACAGAAAGAGGAAAATGAGATGTGAAGGGACCCATAACACAATTATGGTTCCCATCTATAGTTTCCTGAAGGAAACCCTATTCCATCAGTGTAACTCCAAAGGTGAAGAGTCAGTTCCCATCACCTGTCACAGCAAGAAAAACAGAAGTCACCTTTGGGTAATCTCATCCTGGGGATAATCATGTTAGCTCCTCCTGACAGGTGCTGCAGATCTGAGAAGCAGGAGGAGCAGATGCAGCATGATGTGGCCAGCCCAGCTCTTTATGAAAGCCACTCCTGCATGGTTGAAGCCACGCTCTGAGCAGAGGTTTCCCCTTTTCTGGGTATCCCACCTCTCCACAGCAATGGCAGCACCTGACCTTTGCTGCAGCATCCAAAACATCAGAAGGAAATGGCATGATCTCCTTAAACCACAAGGTCCACCTGGTAGTGGATTTCTGAGTGATTATCACATACCTCGGCTTGTCCCCGGACTTCAATCACCTGAGAAGCGTGATAATCCCCAAAACACACGCCCTAGCATGTCTTATCTGTGGCAGGAATTACAGCGATGCATAAACAATGAGTTGTGCTTTCCACCTGCGCGTGGATCTGGCATGAATCCCAGGAGCCAACTCATGCCCTCTGCTGGGTCAAGTGCGGAAATCGCCTCTCTCCTTTCACCACTGCCAGCTCAAAGGCATGCTACAAGGTCATCTCCAAACACAGCTCATCACGTATTTGCTGACTAGATACTTGGATTCACAGCTGGGAAATGGAAGGTCACCCCTATGAGAGGCTATGCCTCTTCTCAAAAAATAGTATTACTCAGAGGAAAGCTGCTGAACGTGGATCATCAGTCCCAGACTGACAGCACAACGTGGCAGAAAGCCAAGCAGTGAGAAGGGAAAGCCACAGGACCCTGTCATAATTATATCTTCAGTTGCAGAAATTGCTTTGATGTTCTCTCAACAGGGGATAGCTTCAATTTCCTTCAGTCTTTGCTGAAGCTTCAGTAGAAACATTGGCTGTTTCTGTAGGATTTAATTAGAAGAGGACTGTACAATTTCCCGCAGAAACCAGGGTGTCGTCCCTCAGCACCCATTTAGACCGTATGACAAGAGAGAAGAAAGACCAGAACCAAAGGGGTGCCTGAAAATACATAAAGAAGAAGAAGGTGGAGACACAGAGGTGCATTCAGGCTGTAGTTACAAAACAGTGCAAACCTCTAAAAGCCTGGCTGGCTCCTGCATTCAGCACCCTGTCTAAAGAGCCTGGCCAAAGCTCAGCTTGTGATTTATTTTAGGCTTCCAGGATAGAGCTGAGTGTTACAAGTTGGAGGAACATTCATGATCTGGTCTCTTCAGGCTGGTGGCCACTGGCAGCACCTCACCTCAGCTTAATCAGCTCTAAGCAGCCCAGACAGCAGCTGCCATTTGCTTTGTGCTCTTGCATAAATGCTGCAGATTTTACTCTGAAATCTGGATTGGACAAACTGGGAACAAATAAAGATAGCTGATGGTGATACCCAGGCATCTGAGCAGACTACCCTTAATGGAAAAGAACTCTGCCAGGAAGAAATTTGTTTCTTACATTTTTAAGATTTATGTTTTTGTTTGCTGTTCACCAAATAAATAATTTGAACAATATTAACCTCCTACATTGTAACCCATCTTCACTGACATAATCTTAATGCATTACTGGAATTACAATGGCAAGAAATAAGAAAAAACCCTGAAAGACAATGTCACAAGTGAATTAAATTAATATTTGACCCACTGATCATAAACCACAGTGCACACATCCTCAGAGAGAGGAAGCTTTTATCAGGATCCTCATGAGGTGTTTAGAGAGTGCAAAACTAGAACTTCCTCCTGCAAAGTGCCTGTTGAAGCCAATAACGTTAACGTAGTTCCTAAGTGAGGAAAAAGTTGCTAAATGTTCTATTAAGCATGAAGATACCAACATTTGTCAAAGAATGTTTTACTTTTTATGTTAAAAAAAGTACTTTTAATGTACTTCTTAATTCTTTCAAATCCTTCTACCACTACATACATACCATCACCCTATACATGATCTAGTGAAAATATACGATATTTATTTTAAAAAATTGAAACATATAAAACTGACATCATTAGCTATCTGATTTGATATTTCAGAGATATCAAATCAGACAGCTAATGTTTGTGTGCAGAATTCAGTGTCAGCATACACCAGCCAAGAACAACACTTGCTAATGCAGCAAATCAGGGTTTATAGTAGTAAATAACAGAGAATTAAGTTTATATATCAAACCCTTTAAGAAACAAGAGGTAATTAAATAAATGCACTCTGTCATCCTGAAGGAGGAATTAATTTTTTTAGTATGCCCCAATAACTAATTTACTTCTCACTTCAGAAAAACATTGTTTTTACATGCAAAAGGTAGCATCAGACCTTTGTGAAAGGAATGAAAAGGCAGAAGTGGCTCCATAGCTCAAACATGAAAATAAAATATTTTTCCCACAAAAAAAGACATGCAGAAGTGTTGTCAATAATAAAAAAAATACTCTCTAGAAAACAGAAATAAATTACAGTAAATAGAGGTAACCCCATTCCCTGCCAGGCTGCATCTCCTGTAGCAAGTGGCATATGTACAAAGTGAAATTAGATTCTGTCAAATAATGCTTTTCCATCTGCTGACACTCTGCATCTTCTGTATTCTTTCTCCTTTGTCATTGAAAACTTCCTTAAAAGGCTAAGCACTAGATAAAGAGATGTGGGGCTGAGCTGAAGAAGAAAAGGGCTTTTTTTCCCCCAAAACACACGCTACTTTTGCACCCCCTGCCGGGGAAACAGCCACGAGCGAACAGCCCAGAGTCTCACCACGGAGATCTTCCCCCATCAGCCAAATGTAAACACAGAGGAGCAGTTTTCATCTTAAATAGGTCATTTCTTCAAACCATGCCATATCCCTTATTTACTTTATTATTTTTACTTTATTTACTTATTACTTTATTTATTGAAATCCTTTATTTACAGCATTCTTGCAAGGTAACTCAGTTTTGTTTGTTTATTTGGGGGGGGTTGTTTGTGGGTTTTTTGGGGTGTGGTGTTTTGTTTTTCTGGTTTGCTTGTCTTTGGTTGGGGTTTTTTTTGTAAGAAGAGTCCCCTTGTGCTGAGCAGAAAGGCCATTTAAATACAAAAAAAAAAAAACCCTAAAAGCAATATATCAATAAATAACATGTCCAGAGGACAAACAGTTGCTAGCTACTGAAAATGGGAGCTTTGCTATTGATACACAGAAATGGCTGTGGCAGATTTTCTGTAGTGAGGCTGGGGAGCCCTTTTCCAGAACCTTCAATCTCTATGGTAAGCAGCAGATCACAATATAATATTTTTGTTCTTATCTTCATTATATTTTTACTAATATAAACAGTAACCCCAGAGAAAATTTTCATGTTACTTGGTATAAAACTGTGTTTAAATAAAATTATCCAAGAAAGCCACCAAAGAATTTAGGTATTTGATATCCCAGTTCATCAAAGACAGGAATAAACCCATTAGGAACAGCTCTGCTGCTACATTTACAACCAGAAGATGGCATTGAATGGCCACGAATCTGCTCCCGGTGTCCTTAACTGCTGCCTGCCGGAGCCGAGCAGGGAAGGCTCCTGGGCGATTCACACAGCGTATACCTGAAATTTAGGTTACCACTCGCATAAACTCCCTGGAACTAGAGCGATGTGGTCAATAACTAATTCGTGTTACAGTAGCAAAACCAAACCAAAACAAACAAACAAAAACTACAACAAAACAAAAAAACCACCAAAACAACACCAAAAAACGAACCAAAGAACTTGGTTTCTTCTCTCCTCCTGTCTCTTCCCTTTGTGCAACCAACCCACGGCATATCTGCTCTGGCTTTTTCGAAGTCCACTGAAGCCACAGGACTCAGAAGGACCCCACGCCCGTCAGTGTGTGCAGTATGTGCAATACTCTCATGTGGAGCAGAGGAGCAAGATCTCAAAAGCTCGGGAGAATTTCAGAGGAACGGATTCCCATGATCCTTACCACTTATTCACATCATCCCCAACGATAAAGGTCACACTAGAGAAACCGGGGGTGTGGCCGAATCCTCAAATGGTTTCCAGCAATTCTGAAAGGCACGCTGCCACCTTGCCTCTCCTACAGCGTTTCTGTGTAACTCCAGGCATGCACTTCTACCGGTGGCCCAGGCAGCAGCTTGGCAGGTTTGACTTTGGACAAAGTCCTCTCAGCAGCTGGTGCACAGACAGGAGCCCTGCCCGAGTGCAAGGGAAAGCTGCCCAGTGCAACTGGGTGCACATCGAAAGTATCTCACATGGTTGTAGCCTCGGGGAAAAAAAATCCACACATGCACACCGACAGCAGAGAGAGCCTGCGAGCCCCGGGTTTGCTGCACGCGGTTCAGCGGAGCAGGAGCTCGATTCCCTCCCGCACCGCTCCCCTCAGCTCCGGGTGGTGGCACACCCTGGAGCCGGCGCTGCTCTGGCTGTCACGGCTGCAGAAGAGCTGTCCCGTGACACGGAAAAAGCCGAAGTTCGGGGGTGCTGAGAACAGCATGTGCACGTTCCAGAGGTGCTGTTCCAGAGCAGCCCTCAGCCCCGCACCGCACGCAGAGCGAACAGCAGGGCGGGGAGCAGCGCACGGCACAGGCTGCCCGGCTCCAAGCTGCCCCTCGGCACAATGGCAGGATTTCCAAGAGGACTGCAGCAAACAGCAGAGAAGGGACACAAGAGCCAGGGCCCTGCTCCCCTTGGCCTGCCACATCCCCTCATCAAGTTGCAGTCCTGCCAGCTCTTTGAAGGAAAGGCCTTTGCTGTCACAGTTATCAATCAATCGTACTAACAGCATGCAAACACATGATGCTCTGCCAGGAATAGTTGCTGTCTCAACACAGGCTGTGGTATACTGACAGAAAAGAACTTAGAAACAAATTTTAAAAATTAACTTTTTTTTTACTAAGCTTAACATGGCTGTTACATTTACTCTTTTTAATGAGTTTATCATTACTCCTTTTCAGTGAAGCCTTCTCTTATTTATTCTAGCGTTATCCCCAGCCCATCAGAAAGAACATATTTGGGAGAAGAAAATACCATTTACTAAAACAGTAGAACAGGGGGGGGGAAAAATAGCAAGCATCAAAAATTGCAAAATGGAAGGATAAACTGTTCAGGATATTTCAACTGTAATGCAGGATAAGGTGACAAGGTGAATACTGGGATTTCCTTCTTTCTGTAATCATTTACATGCAAATGCAAAAGGAGACTCTTGCAAGGAATAACCCAGTTGTTGGAATCACTCTGTATCTACACAGAGTAAGCAGCAATTATCTCAATGAGCTTTGACCTTATCTTGAACTTTGTGTAGCTTTGCTTAGAAAAGAAATAAAGATTAAAATAATATATTTTATTCCCATGTTTCAGATAAATAATTCAGAGGTTTCTGAGTTTTTGGACGTTTCTTTGTTTTGAAGAGAAGGGACTCCAATGATGGACATTTAAAGAAGAGATCAGCTTTGTCAATCCTCATGGCAGCCCAGACAAAAATGAATATATGCATGCAGAGGGAAAGCAGAGAAATAAAATTCAGGGTTGGAAGAAACCTTGCCATTTGGGCTGCCAGTCATCTGGATCAGCAGAGCTTCCTGGCAGCCTACAAATCTGCATTTCCTTTTCCTGCGGCTTGGTAGTTGAAGGACAGGCTGAGAGCAGCTCCCAGCATGACATGAGCTAGATGTGGTCCTGAGTCACACCTGGATGCACAATATAAACATGGTACAATATAAACGTGTGTTCTGGGGGGTGCTTAGGTGTGAGCCCTGTTACTGCTGCCTCGTAAAACGTAAGGCAGGGGAAGGTTTGGAGTGAACAGGCAGTGGCAGGCGGATCCAATCAAAAGCACAGTGATGCTCAGTTTGTAGCACGTGAAACTGCTGAAAGATTGAGTGCTCAGAGAGACTGAGGGAAATGCAAACAGAGCCCCCGGAGGGGACCCATTTTTCAGCAGGTCACAAGCAAGCCAATAATGATTTCCACTTCATTTGTATGTGTGCTAAACATACTTGGCATTACTTCAGAGACCGGGGTCAAAAGTTCGATGATTGCTAAAGGCATTGTGCTAGAAGATGCAGTTGGATAGCTGCTAGGGGAGGGTAAAAGCCAGGTTTGCACTAACCCCTACCCCTGCTCTGTCCTGGTGGGGTTTCCCAACTGAGATACATTATATATGTAACTGGCACACTGAAAAATGGCCACAAAGTTGATCTTGCACGGTACCTCACTGCCAGGATGCTTCAAAACAGCAAGCAGAAAGCAGAGCAACTAGGGCCAGCATTCCTTTTGCATCTCTCAACAGCCTTTCCATGCTGCTGGTCTCCTGGGCCAGCAAGAGCCTTTCTTTGCTCCTGACCCTCTTCAGCATGTTCACCAAAAACATATGTAAGCACAACACACACAAAAATCAAGTCACACACACATGAGCTGGGGAAGCAGCTCCCTCAAACCACCTTTGCCACAGCCCTCTGGCAATGGAGGACACTGCACCATGAGCTGCTCACTGCTGGCTTTGCTGTAATGCAGCAGCAGAGTCAGGCCCAGCACTACCTTAAGCCAAGAGACACACTCAGCAAGAAAAAGGTTGGACAGCCAATAACTTAATTTCTTGGAGACACCACTGGCATTTAGCCTCACTCTTCAGGCTTTGGTAGTCTGGTGGACTCACAGTGTCTACATCACATGCTCTGAGACACATGGTGGAGCTTCCCCCACTCCAAAGAACTTCTTGAACTCCATGATCTCGTTATGCTGCCCCTTATGGTCCCAGTAACACTTCACTGTGCTGCCTGGGGATAAGTGGAAAAGAAAACTTTTTGCAAGCACAGGTTTCTCTGCCTGAAAATGATAACAAAGCTACGGGGGGGAAAAAAAGAGGGTCAAGTACACAAACAGAATGCTGCAAGTGCCCCTTTCCACCAGCTCTCCATTTCTTCTTGACTCCCTTGCCTTCTCTGAAACATACTTGTGTGACAGAAACTCCCACAACTCACAATTTGACTTTCTTTGCATTGTACTGGCAGGAAAGGAGGAGATTTATGTTGGTCCCAGGTACATTATATTTACTGTGTTTTCCAGGCACAAGTGACCCCATGGAAAAGAAATTTTCCAGGGAAACAACAAGCAGACACAAGGGAAATGGAGGAGCAGAGGCTTCCATTAACTCACACAGGGCATGGCTGAACTGAATTCAGGTACTGAATATTGACTGGGGAAGATAGAGGCTCGTTTTTCAAAGACCCCTGTGCAACTGTCTTGAACTCAACTGGGAGCTTGCAATGATTGCTCTAAGACTGTAAGCCTGATAGATACACATCATCGATTTGACTTTTCACAAGGTGGGGAGGAGTAAAGGAAACAAAACCATCTCTTTTTTTAGCAACTCTCCTCTGCCTTCTTCATAATTAAATTCACCATAATGACCACTGTACTAAATCTAATAAGAAGTCTGAGTTTCTGGTTTCCATTGGCAGCCATTTGCGCTGCTCAATTTAGGCAACTCACTAAAGCATAAGAACAGTATTGTAAGGCAACCTTCTTGAGTCAGTAAGTAAGAAGAAAACCTTACCTAGACAGTATTAAATCACTAAAATTGATTGCACCCTATTGCTTATGCTCTGATTCCACTGGCAGGAAGGCTCTGAGCGGGCTTATTTACACATGCACCAGTGAACTCATTCACACACAGCTGCTTTCCACCTCAGAGCAATAAAAATTAATAATAAAAATAATTAAACCTCATCAGCCTTCAAGCATTTGGAAACCCCAGAGCCCCATTGCCAGATCCTCTGAAAATGCATCAGCCTTCCCATGAGAGAGACTGGGGTTCAATTCCTGCAGGGACTGGCTGCCAGAACTACCACAGCGCCTGGTCGTGACACTCCAGCAACAGATTATTCCATGCTATCGACCCCCCTGCTCTGGGTTAATTCTTTTAATTGTCTCACCACATCTTTTCCCATTAGGCTGATGTAACTTGTTTAAGCATACACAGATTGATTTATGACAGCACTAGGGATGTTAATCTGATGCCTGCTCTCCAGTTAATGCGCGCATGGTGAGATGCAGGACAGCAGTCTCCCATATGGGAGCTCCAGCCTTTTGCCTTGAAATCGAAGGCAGCCTCCCAGTGAGAGCAGAATTACAGCACTCCAAGAACAGTGGTTTCCACTGGAGTTATGGGTAAGGCAAGGTCACTGCGTCCTGCTCTCAACTCTCAAGTGCCATCTTCTTTAAACATAGCAGCAATCAAGGAAATGGAAAATCTCTTTAAAAAAAGTTCACTGTTAGGAAATTACTGGAGCCCATTGAATTCCTAAAATCTTGTCAGGAGGTAAAGAGTTCCCTTCAAATGCGACCTCATTTGTCTCTAATTAGAATCAGTTTCCTTCACAGGGTATGTTCAACACCCTTTAGCTCATTGCTGCACGTTCCCTGCGTTTCCCTTTTACTCAAGGGATGTGCACATAGTACAGAAACCTGCACAGAGCAGCCTTCTGTTCTATACATAGAGTTTAGGTCATGAAATACACAGAATAAAAAATGCTTATATAGCGTGAGTTGAATAACAGAGTTCTCAACAGCACCAATAAAAATTTGCAAAGCTTTGGGAAAAAAAAGAATAGGATACCCCACAGAACCTAAGTACTTTTCCATTATGTTGCCACGTTCAATTAAAACAATTGGGTACATTAAAAAAGAATTAAGTACATCTGCAGGTGCCACCATCTAACTGAAAGTCAAAGAAAACTTGCCCCATAATTTTGTGTTTCTGGGTCAAAAAAAACCCAAAAAAAACAAGCAAACAAAACAACCAAACAAAAAAACTCCCACACATCAACTGTGCCAAACTGCTTAAGAAAATTGAAATTCTGCTTCTGAATCTAACCTACATAACCAAGCATTCCTTGGGATTACAACTGGGACACCACCAGTCCCATCACATTTTGACAGCAAATCCTATGCATTTTCCCACCTCCAAGAGGGCTCAGAGCAGGAGATCTCTCAACTGTTTCTCCTAGGTATTCCTCCTGCTACCCAGTTGGTCCTGCCTAGGTTAGGAGTAAATGGACTTCATCTCCTTGGATTTTCAAATCCTCCAGAGAGCTCTCAGTACAATTTCTAAACACAAACTTACTGGCTGCACTGTCAAATCTCACCACTTTTTATGAAGTTTACTCCACGTACGATCCACTTTGCAGTTGGGGGGCCATAAATGTGTTCAGGCTGAGACACTAACATTAATTCCATGTGCTTCCAGCCCAAGCATGAAAGCAACAGGAGGTGTTCCACCCCTGAGAGCCAGTCAGTGCAGTCCAGATTTCTAATGTCAGGCACCTCATTCTTGCAGCAACCTGTTTGAGAACAGCCTTCATGTTAAAGACAACTGTACAAGCCTCTCAGCACACACCACAGCTGAGACAGCCACCATACAGAGAGCATCACCACACAGTTTCAGAAGGCTTTAGGCATTCACCCATACACAGTAACACCTTACCACATCAGAAGGCTTCAGATGTTTGCCCATACAGAGGAACATCTTTCCACTCCAGAAGAATGCAAGCATTGCCCTTCTTGTTCTTTAGCCCAACCTTTTACACCCCTCATGTTCACGCACTGCACCTGTGTGCCCTCTGTTCCCTTTGGTGGTTGGTCAGTGCCCCTGGGCACTCCATGGCTCATTGTTGTCAGTGCTGCTCACCTGCTCCTCACAGCTGTGCCCATTGGGGATGAGGCTGGGCCACAGCCCCACTCCCAATTACCACAAACTGTGTGCCTAAGTACAAGCACCTTTAGATGGTACATGAACAAAAAGAAAAAAAAAAAACCAAACAAAAAAAAACCAAAAAACCCCCAAAAAAAACCCCAAAAACCCCAACAAAACAAAACAAAAAAACCTAATGTATTATTAAGTACAGACTATTATTCAACTTTATTCAAAAATACCAAAGGCTGCTTTGATAGATCTAAAAGCACCAGCAGGAGTCACTGCCCTTTGTACCTTGCAAAGAATAGCCCCCAGCTGACAAAGACCACATATGGACTATACACTGCTCTGAAGCTGCAGTGGAAACAGAGACTTTAGCAGATAGTCCCAGTGAAAAAAAGCACCACAAAATCACTAACTTCACTCTTCTGCCTCTAGTAACAACCAGTTCCAAGCCTTCACTCCAACAGCAGCTTCACAGTGATGCCAGTGACTCATGCCATCCCAAGACCAGCCTCAGGCTAGCAGACTAAGAATCAGTCTTGTAAGCTCCTGAGGTGGAAAGTATGATGCACCCCTGATTTCCCTTCCTAAATTTGTGTGAACACTAATCCCACATACCTATAAGGATCTTCAAGCTGGCTTCAGTCTCCACTGGCTTTATCTATGCTGTAGAAAGGAGCATTATTTCCACTTCTTTACAAGCACTTTTCAATGCTTTGAAATGGCACAGCTATTCAAAATGTTAAGGCACAGGATGAAAGCTACAGAAATATAACTTCTTATGAACCAAACAGTGCACTGAGAAGAGATGGGCAAGTCTGGTGACAAACATACAATAACATAACACCTAACATACAATATATGGACATGAGTAAATAGCTAAGGTTTAGATATTTAGATGCATTAGATGTACATGAGTAATTATCTAGGTTTATTTTTTCTGATTTCCTTAGGTCACATGGGAAAGTAGGACCCACTATAACTTTATGTTGTTTGTCTCCTGAGACCAATGCCTAGTTCATACTTGGAATTTTCTCCTTCACAATAATTTTGTAGAAAGGCATTACAAAATTGCCAGATGCTTGAGCTTTTCCTGACAGTGAAATTTTATTTAAACAGTTAGAAGATACAAGCTGACTTGTATCCTGTCACTGGGATATGTCACTTACAATATATCTTTCAAACACATATTTAATTATTTCCCGAGATATTTGCCTCCCCATTTAAGTAAAACATTCACATTTAATTCATTCTGCTTTGGACAAATGAATGTCTTTGCAGACACCAATCCAAAATATCTGACAGGTTTTCGATATATCTTTCTTTAGTAGTCAGCATGAGGAGAATGTCCAGCATGACGGAAATGCACATTTGAACAGTCAGCAAACCAAATTGCAAATCTGACACCACTTTTAAAGCCCAAGAAACTATTTGTGAGCATGTGGAAGATGTGTTTCCTGCTATCACAGTTCTGAAAGGCTGTTAAGCAATGAGGAATTTGGTTTGGACTGCAGCAAAGCACCAAAAGTTGAGCAGAGATGAGTAGCAAGTGGAGAAGGATGTTAAGAATCAGGAACATTCAAACATTCTTTCAGCTCCTGTTCCCTGCAAAATTGGACCAGAAATGAACTTGAGGAGTCTTGGAGCAAGGATAGATTCTGTATTTTTATAACTGAAAAGATAAAAACCAGGATAACTTTGGGGGAAAATAAACTTTTGTGGTTGGTTGGAGAACATTTTGACAGCCTTCCACAGAGGAGCAGAGAAAGACATGACAGGACAAAAATGGTGTTCAAGGACTAGGAAGAGAAGCAGTCATTGGGAGGAACAGCATCTTCCCAGATTTTATAGCTGCTTCTTGCATCTCAAAGACCAACACCGCTTGTCATCCTCGTGTAGTCTGGGACTAACACAACAAATGCTTGAAGGATATAAAGAAGAGACAAAAGTGGTTTGAGGTGATGCACATGGTAGACATAGGCTTAGCAGAAACAAAATAGGAAAAGAAATTTCAGACTGAACATCAGGAGAATATTCAATCCCTGAATTTTATTGGACAGATAAGTATTCTCCAAGAGGGAAAGTGGAAATTCCATTCACTGAGCTATTTACATGTTCAGAAATGACTTTGTCATAGAGAATACCCTGTACTTTTGGAGCTGGAAGATAACCATCATTTACTAGTTTTCTTTTAACACTAAATGAAGAGCTGTCTATTACAACTATCAAGAACATCAGCTATTGCTGGAACTGACATAAGCTTAGACACAAATCCTTGAATTGCTTTTTCTCTTATTTTCCCTATCTTCATCTATTTTTCCATTCTCTCTAAGCACTATTTCCAAAGAGTGAAGCAGCATGAAGTATGGGTGTAACATTAATTTTACCTGATCATTTTACCATTCCTCAAAGTATGACAACCATTAATAAAAAGCAGTTTTCCCATTGAACAAAGCTTTCACAGAAGTGGAAGGGCACACTTTCATGTACAGCCTCTATTCCACATTTCACCTGTATCACACAAGAGCTTCTAAAAGAGTTACAAGACACATGGTCTCCCCAGAAGGCTGTGCCTGGTGCCTAATCCTGCTAATCACAAAAGTACCAATGGTTGGAAGGGCTAATCCTGCTAATCACAAAAGTACCAATGGTTGGAGGGACTAAGTCTTGCCCAGCCAGGACTGCCAACCAGCCCAGCTGCAACCCAAAGCAGGACCAAGGGCACCAAGCCCTGCCTGGCATGTCCCTGCCCAGTGCCACCTCATGGCACCACCAGCCACTGGCAGGACTCCCTCTTTCCTCTGCTCTCCAAAGCTTCTCTGTGTGCTTCACGTGCTTCTGTCTGTACTATGTGTCTATCTGCCTTGGCAACAAAGGTTTTAGGGCTCAACAGGAAGAGCAGGAACCTCAGTTACTACTGACATACAACAGTAAGTTAATGGATAATGCAAAATACTCATGGTTTTCTCGATAATTACATTCATTACAAGAACTTATTGGCTGCCATTTGACAGCTTGATAATTTTCTGCACAAAAATGCATTTGAAATTAAGTTGTTGAAAATGGACCTTACCTTCTATCTCTTCCATTTTCCTGTATCACACTTCTAAAGATTATAACATATTTGTCAAAGTAGGTGAGCCTCTCCTATTTGGCAGAATCAGATTAGCAGGTCTTCTAATCAAAAAAGAAACATATAATTAGCTCAGTCTTAAGTGCTAAAATGTATTGCCATATCCTGAAGAGGGCAAGCTCTCTATTGCAGACATTAAGTACTCAGGCTATTAGGAGTATTAATATTTTGCAGACCTGGAGGACTCTTAACTCTCTGACTCATTGTGTCTGGACACCTCATAGCAAAAACTTTTTCTCCTGTGAAAGAAAGGCTCCTGAGGATGCACAATTAACTCAGTTCCATTCCTGACAGCAGAGTGCATCACAGCAGTTGTTGCTTCTCTCTCTCTCTCTCTCTCTCTCTCTGTAAAATTGCCCTGATACAGCATCAAAACCAACTGTCATTTCAAAGCAGAAGGACTACCAATTCAGTAGGTAGCAGGACAAGCAAGAGCACATTGTACACAAGTAATTTTTTCTGTTTAACTACTTATATATTTATTTTGATGTTTGGAGAGAAACTTCTCTCATTTTTCCAAAATTCCCAGTGTAGGTAGGTCTTCCTTTTTAAGCTGGCTGTTAGAAATGTGATCAACTGGTCATACTAAACCCCTCTTTACCCTTACATTCAATTTAAACTGATAGCATCATCAGACATAAAGGTTTGTATGCTCATATATGTTATATATTTTCTAGAATTTTTTCTGAAAGCTTGAAGATCCTAAGTACAATTTCTCTTCCTGGGCCATGGGCTCTTTTGGATTCAATAATAAATTCCTTTTTATTGCCAAACAGTCATCCTGAGCTATTTTTCCTTCATCTACAGCCTCTAGAACAAAGAAAGTGGTAGGAGTCCTGGTGCAGTCATCCCTGTCCTTTACACAGCTCCAAAATCTTCTCTGTCTCCTTGATATTAACAGTGGCTTTCCAAACCCGCATATTCTGCACTGGAGGACAAATGAAGTTCATCACCTCCTCCGCATTCCTCCTCTCAAACTAAATAATTGTCACATCTCTGGGCTTTGGGATAAAAGCACAAAATTTTAAAAGTCAGCTCATTTCACCTTAAAGTCCCTTCCCAAATATAATTATGAACTTCTAAGCCAAACACCAGGGAGACTTTTTTTAACTTTAATTTACTGTGGGTCCATCAACTTTGACCACACTTGAAGGTACATTTTCTCCCCATTAGTTCTGTCTAGTCAAAGAAGCTCACGTAGCGATGACGCATCTCTTGCAGATAAGGGTATCCGCTGATTTGATTTACTAAGGAAGCTAAATTTATTATGCAACATTTTACAAGTATAATTCTGCTTTCTCTTGATGGTAATAAATTCGATATCAACTCCCATGAGACAAGAGAACCAGTCCTTTTATTATCCAGACATGACCCCCAGAGCCAGATTCCATTTTAGAGACGGGAAATGACCGTATCTCTGATTAAAAGGGAAACTTTAATCAAATAAAGTGCCTCATCAAGCAAGAGCCAAGATTCCAATACTCCTGACTGCAGCACAGCAACGATCCAAAGTCATATCTGCCCCCAGCCCATTACTGCCTACTGCAACGTGATCTCCATCCCAAACAGGAGGTGCATCCTTCAGCCATTTCCTCATCATCTGGGTAGCTGCTCCTCCCATGCTCATAGTCCTGTGCAGAAACATATTCTCAAGAAGCTATCCCAGGGTCTGTTTGAGGAGTCAGAGGAGGATGGACTTTGTAGTGTTTAGTTTGATTTTTTCTCTACTAAATCTGTCTCACAGGTGACAAGTATCTTGACTTCGTGCAGCCAAGTGCAGCAGCCTTGGCATTTAGCTCAGTACCCTTCCAGACACTTCAGACACTTCCATTCCATCAGACACTTTCCCTCTAAACCCTGAAATTACCTTTTGAAGCATTTAGGATAGTAGCTTATTAGAGTCCCAGGTCAAGGGCATTATCCCAATTGTCAGTGGTTCATTTCTGCAGTTTTACAGTGGATATAGTAAATGAGTAACAACGGTAACAATGACAATATGGATGTCTAGGTCTATTGCTATTTTAAATATTCTCTAAGGTTCCACTTCTGTGTAAGCACAATTGGATCTGTATGCTACTCCATGCAGGGATCCATCTTAAAGTGTTTCTGGCCATCTAGAATGTTTTCTTGCAACAGAGCAAGATACAGCAACTGACAGATAAATCATCTCTCTTTCAGCTATGGAAGCCCAGCTACGCAAACAAATGAAGTTGCCCAAACTCCACATCCACTCAGGAATCGCTCGGCCGAGAGATGGGATTATTTCATACAGTCTTCTGCAGAGATCCTCCTTGGATCAGCCCACGTGTCATTTCTGCTACAGGAGCACAGATATGCTGCTTTGTGCTAAAGAGTGCTTCTCAATACCAAAGCCTCTTCACGGGGTGAGGCCCCTTGCTCCGCAGCTCTTCCAGCTGCCGCACTGGCCCGACAAAATGCGGGCAGTGTGTAACACAACAGCACTTGAGGATTATTTCCCTGGCGTTTGTCTGAGTGTCAGAAACACGTTCGCACACAGCAAGACAGTTACTGTGTTGCTCTCTGATTTCCAATGAAGCTTCCGTGGTGTCACGCCCCCCCTGAGGTGGGGGGCTCAACCCAGCGCTGCCAGCCCCGTTCCCGATTAGCCCAAGTCTCCTCGAGCGCCCCTACACCCTGCCCTGGCCAGCCACGCCGTGGCGGACGGACCCGTGCCGCGTGTTGGGGAGCAGCCCCGAGCAGCTCTCGGGTTAGACGGCGGCAGCACGGCGGCAGAGCCCGTAATCGCCGACCTCCGCAGGCGAGCCGGGCGCCGCTGAGGGAGCGGCGACGCGGGGCTGGGAGGACACGGGACCTCTGCCCGCAGCACCGGCGAGCGCACGTCGCCCCGGCCCAGGGGAAAGCAACGGAGAGCTCCGGGAGGCTGCCGGGGAGCCGTGCTCGCTACCAGCGATGCCCGGGCGTCCGCCGCCAACCGCGCCGTCGGTCCCCCGCATCGGGGGCGGTGCCGCGTCCCCACCGCCCCCCCAGGCACACCCCCGGGGCGGAGAGCCCCGGCGGCACCNTGCTCTACATGGTCATCGTGCCCATCATCCCCGACTACATCGCGGCCATGCGCGGCGGCGGGGGTACCGCCGGCCCGTCCGCGCCCGCGGGGGGCAACGGGAGCGGCGGCGGCAACCGGAGCCTTCTGCCTGCGCGGTACCCGCCGGCCTCGGGGAGCAACGAGGACGTGCAGATCGGGGTGCTGTTCGCCTCCAAAGCCATGCTGCAGCTGCTGGTGAACCCTCTCAGCGGCACCCTCATCGACCGCGTGGGCTACGAGGCGCCGCTGCTGGCCGGGCTGGCCGTCCTGTTCCTCTCCACCGCCACCTTCGCCTTCGCCGAGAACTACGCGACGCTGTTCGCGGCGCGCAGTCTGCAGGGGCTGGGCTCTGCCTTTGCAGACACCGCCGGCATCGCCCTCATCGCTGACCGCTACGCCGAGGAGCCGGCTCGGAGCCGCGCCCTGGGCACGGCGCTGGCCTGCATCTCCTTCGGCAGCCTGGCCGCCCCCCCCTTCGGCGGCGTCCTCTACGAGTTCGCGGGCAAGCGGGTGCCCTTCCTGGTGCTGGCCTGCGTCTGCCTCCTCGACGGGCTGCTGCTGCTGGTCCTGGCGCCGCCCGGTGGCACCGGGGCACGGGCCAACATGCCTGTCGGTACCCCCATACACCGCCTCATGATTGACCCCTACATTGCCGTGGTGGCAGGGGCCCTGGCCACCTGCAACATCCCCCTGGCCTTCCTGGAGCCCACCATCGCCAACTGGATGAAGGATTCCATGGGGGCCAGCGAGTGGGAGGTGGGCCTCACCTGGCTGCCCGCCTTCTTCCCCCACGTGCTGGGTGTCTACGTCACCGTCCAGCTGGCTGCTGCGTACCCACACCTGCAGTGGTTTTACGGGGCCCTGGGCATGGCCATCATCGGTGCCAGCTCCTGCTTGGTGCCCGCCTGCAGGAATTTCGGGCAGGTCATCATTCCCCTCTGTGGCATCTGCTTTGGCATCGCCCTGGTGGACACAGCCCTGCTGCCCACCCTGGCTTTCCTGGTGGACGTGCGACACGTCTCCGTCTACGGCAGCGTCTACGCCATTGCAGACATCTCCTACTGTGTGGCATATGCCCTGGGGCCCATCGTGGCCGGCCAGATTGTGCACACCATGGGCTTTGCGCAGCTCAACCTGGGCATGGGGCTTGCCAACGTGCTTTATGCCCCTGTCCTTCTCTTTCTCAAAAATGTCTGCCAAATGAAACCCTCTCACTCGGAGAGGAACATCCTCCTTGAAGAAGGACCTAAGGGACTCTATGACACCATCAAAATGGAGGAGCGCAAAGGCACGGGCAAAAACCTCCAGCCAGCGGGCGAGATGGATGAGAACGGCATGGGCTCTTACCACAGAGACCTGAAAGGGGTGTCTGAGGAGGACTCATCCGACTATGAGTACAGTTAGGTTCCCCCATGTGGCCCAGACCCAGGAGCAAGGAGAGACATGTGGGAGAGAGGCAAAGCGGGGGGATGAAAATGTTACTGCATTATGTTTCTGTACTGATGTGCAATATCTACAGTTTAACCTTCGTCATGATGTAATGGCTTTCTTCTAGACTTACTTTTAATCGGTATTTCTCTCAGCATTCCGGCAAGGTGGAGGGGGTGGGAAGTGGGAGACAATATTGAAAAAAATTATTGGAGTAATCATTGGCAGAAATCTGAGGGGATCTTTCAAAAAAAAACACCAAAAAGAAAACAAAAAACCCAACAGCTTTGTAGCTGGGGTATAATTGTGCAGAGTGTTCTCAAACTGAAACTGTGTGTGACATACTGTATATCTCTGTAAAAATTAAAAGAAAAGCAAAAAAGTATGTGTAAAATTTCAAATGGTGTATTCAGGGACTTAGTAATTCTTGTGTACATATACTCAGACTTTCGGTTGGTTTCCTATATTTAAGAAGAGCAACAGCTGTCTCATTTCATTCTTCCCTGGGAATAAACTGAAGTATTGTACCTTTTTTTTCTCTCTTGTGCTGCTCTCCGGTAAGTGCAATATGCTGTATTATGTTGAAGTCCAAGTTACAAGAATAATATGATCTGAATAAACAGAATTGAAGGGGATCAATTGTCTTTTGTTTTGTTCTTGAGGGCTCCTTCAGGGAGGGAGCTGGTTGTGCTCAGTGTAACCCCTAAAGTAACAATTTCCCAGAGCATAATTCTCACTAGCTACCAAAATGGCACAGGCAAAAACCCAGTACAAAATGTTCTCATTCATTCTTCACAATATAACGGGTCTGAGCAAACATCGTGCTGCAACCGTGCTGCTGCTTGCTTAAAAACAGCTCTTTAAATTCTCATGTGAATTCAATTTTAATTCCCCACAATAATGAATTTCAGTTTTCTAATATTTCAAAAATTATGTCACCAGCAGTTAGAGGTACAATACTGGAAGGTGCCTTTCTGAATGTTAAACGCTGCCCGAATTAAAAGGCACCCACCTCAGTGACTCGACAGGGATTAACCAAAAACAAAAATGGGTGAAGCGCTTCATTCAAACATTTGCAAAGAGTAGAAACCTTTGATCCATTCACAAGGGAACTAGACTGCATAATTTGCCCTATACGTTTCTCTTAATATAAAATAAAATCGTTTGTTTTAATTCTTAACACAATAGGAAACAAAAATAATTATTGGTAATCGCAAGAGAGGTGAAAAGACATTTACAAGCGGCCATAGCACCTATTGAAAGGCTCCCACCCGTCCCCGGGGATCTGGGCGCCGCGGAGCAGCGGCCGGTCGGTCCCGCTGAGCTGCGCGGGACGCGCGACTCCGCAACTCCCGCCGGGGCGGTCGAGTCGCTGCTCAGGCGGCGCAAAACTCATGAAGAGAGCGGGATAGCGCTTTGACACGGGAGTTAGGCGAAAGAGCAGCGGCCACCGTGGCGGGAGGTGAGACCCGCTTCCCTAAACCGCAGCCGCTTCTTCGTGGTAAGCGGCAAAAGCGGAGCCTCCCCCAGGCTGCCGCCCCGGGCCGCTGCTGCTGCCGGCCCCAAGGCAGCTCCTGCAGAACCCGGGCCCCTCCCGGGACCGCTGCCGCCCCGTCGCCGCTTCCACCCCTCCCGGCCGTGGTGCTGGCAGCCACTGGCAGCGCCGCCCGCCCGTTCGGCCACCGAGCTTTCACGAGCCGCGGATGCCCCATGGCGACACTTCTCGACACTGGCGACAACCCCTGTGGCAACGCGGGTCTGCGAGCACAGTAGCCCCTTGGGGCTGCCCTTGCCGCTGCCGAGGCTGACCCCGACGGCCGTAAGAACACCGGAGAGCCCGGCTTGCCGCCTGCCCCCGCCCGCCCGCGGGGGACACGGCCGGCACTGGACGCAGCAGGCGCACGGGCGCAGCGAGCGGGCAGCGCAGGCAGCAGCGCCTGTTGCGCGCAGCGGGAGGGGCGGCGGGGCAG
>VYZP01003946.1:0-94073 GCA_013400635.1 Hypocryptadius cinnamomeus
TGGATGCAAGCACACGTGGCAAACAACAATTTCAATGCAATATCTCCTCCTCTTGATCCAAATTTTCGTACAGGCTGGGCCAGGTTGTGAAGATAATTTGTCAGGCAGCTTGCAATGATTATGACAATGTGATATTAACACGTATTTTTCTTGAACTGTTTTATTTGCCATATATACTTGTGTGCCTGCTTAAAAATGCAGATTCATCTTTTTCCCATGTAAGTACTTGTGTGTGTGTGCGTTCTTTAAGTGGCAGATAGTTATAGCAACGTCTTGGGGAGCAACTGGAAAAACAAGAATTTTCTCTTTCAACAAACCGGGAATGCAAAATCCTCACTAGTTCATTCCTCAAGGCTTGGATACTTTCTGTGCTGCATCAGTGGGCACTTTTCCCACCTGTCCATACTGGATCCTCACTTCCCCTCCAAATAGCTCTGCTAGGGGCCTGTAAAAACTGTCGGTAGGGAGCAGGGATGGGCTGACCCATTTCCCACTCTGGTAGCAGAAGGAGGACATGAAGCTTCAGAGCTCAGGGACTTGGCTGAGCTGAGAGGCCTTAGAGACTAAGTGGGGATGGAACATTTGTACACCCTGTTAGGGTACATCACATCAAAAACACTTTATTTTTGTTTAGAAAGCAATTATAGCTGCTGTACCTAATTGTTATTACAAAAAAGTTAAGAACATAGTCTTATTAGGCTTTTATGATGTACATGTACATCATAGCTTGCAGAAGCATTCCTGCTAGCCACATCAAAGTGAAAGACAAAGCAGCACAAGATTTAGATTACAAACATGATTCTACACTGTACAAGGAAAGGTACCTCTCACAGAGACAGCACAGTACAGATCTCAATATACAGGGCATGGCAACCTTATCATCCCTGAGTCACCCACGTGCTGCAGAAAGGGGCTCAAACTAAAACAGCCGAGGAAGATGAGGAAAAAAGCCCCAAGCCAGAGAAGAGTAACATTCTCCTTTTCTAGCCTACCAAAACTAAGCAGGGTGGATAACATCTGTAAATACCAGTGGGGAGAGAGGTGTGAAAGAAATGAGGCTCTAGGGAGGAAAGAAAATCACTTAATTGAGAGAACCAAGTACCAATCAGCAATTAGAAATGCCAGGAAATTGGAAATTAGAAAAAGGTCATTAACCAGCAAAGAGGTGAGATCCTGAAACAGCTGCCAATGATAGGGGTTGGGGCACAAGAAACCAATCTGAGCTTCAAGTGGAACTTGAAAAATAGAGGAGAGGATTACATCATGCTATGGCTTTCAGACTTTTTCTGTCCCATCATCTTGAACTTTTAGATATGGATTTTATTTTTGGCTCTGTCCTTGACTTTAGGAAAAGCTGCTTTCTCTTTTGTAGAAGCTTTTACTTCCTTTTAATATAATTATTCAACTTTAATTGGTAAAGCTCTTGTACGTCTATTGCAATTTAGAGGTTTGAAAGATTGAAAAGTTTTTTTTTTTTAGATTGCACATTTTTTGTTTTCATAGTAGAATGCATCTATAACACCAATGATTACTTCTGTTCCTTGCAGCTGTGCCAACATACCTTCTCTTTATGTCCCCCCTGCCAGGGGTTTATGTGCAGATTAAGAGTCTGTGCTCCCCTTCTCTCCTTTTTTTCAATTCACACCAGGTTTGTTACCCTACTGTCTCTTTCCTAGCACCATGCACTGAAGATACACTTCCTATCTATCCTCATTGCCCCACACCACTGTCCCTCATTTTCAATCCCACATTTCCTTCTGCCCTGTTTTACCTCTGTGCAATAGTTTTATTGCACCATCTGATTGGTTCTTTCCCCACCAGCATTTCCTATTTCTCTTTCTACAGAGAGGACAGGTAAACATGCATGAAACTTATTTAGATAACTAAAAAATATGACATATATTCAGCAGAACTCTGAACTGTAAGTTATTAAACTAAAAAACATCCTCTAACAGACAGCAGAATAGGATGCTTCCCTTTCTCCTCAGATGTTTGCTCTATCCCATGAAGAGAAAGTAACATCTTCATGACATAGATCTGATTTTCTCCCCTCTAGGATCTTCAGGGAATCAGGTACTAGAAAGATCATACATTTGTTCAGGTTAGAAAAAACCTTTAATATTGTTGAGTCTAACCATTAACCCGGCCCTGCCAGTTCCACCACTAAACCATGTCCTTAAGTGCCTCATTTATATGTCTTTTAAATGCTTCCAGGGACTGGTAACTCAACCACTTCCTGAAGCAGCCTGTTCCAATGCTTGACCAGCCTTGATGAAATCTAGAGAGAAGAGGAGATGCAATATCAATGATTACAGTTGTACAGGTGACAGAGCAGCCAAAACATTTCCCTTGGAGGCTTCTCAACAAAATGTCTACAAGGCAAGACTCCACAGTACCCAAACACAGCCTGTTGTCACCTTCAAGGGTTTCTTGGCGCCTTAGATCATCTAGGTAATTTTTTCTTATGCCTCTCATGCATTTTCTTTTAGTCAAAAAAATTTTAAGTATGTAGCAGGAGGACAAAGTCATTTGGCTAAGAGCAAACAGATGGTCATTAAGAAAGGAAGAGGGAAATCTCCCAGGATTGTAAACCTCTCTCCCCTTTAGCCTGACCAACATGGCACTTCCCGCATCCATGGTTTCAAAGCCACTTTTAGATGTGTCATCCACAAATGTATCCTCATTGTACAATCCAGATATCCAGATATTTAATTCCCAAATCTTAGCACTTCACATTAAATACCAAAAAAAACCCCCAAAAAACCAAAAAACAAAACCATATCATTAACCATTTATGTAGAATGCCAGTCACAGGAAGTTTTTTTTCATGCATCTTGGTAAAACAAATGCCACTGCTGCAAAGCAATCTAAAAATAACCTTCTCCAAAACTGCAAGTGCAAACAACCTATTCCTGCTCAGAACACCACTAGAATCAAGTTCTCTTTGATTATACAGGATCCTGTAATCACAGCCCTCTGAGAAATTTTTTGGCTACTTTCAAAAATGTTTGAAATTTACTCTGTAAAATTAATGCACAGAATCTGAAAATTCTACCTTAGCAAATACAAAAGACCATTTGATTAGCTACAAATAAAACCCCCTTGAGCTAAAATGAATAAGGTTTAAGCTACTTCAAATTATTCTCCTGCCCGATAAAGCCATTATCACATTTAGAGCGTTTACAATGCAGAACTACATTCCTTTGATCATCTTATAAAATTAATTGATCTTGCTTATCTATTGTACTATTTTAAATCATTTTAATTGAGGACATTAGGAGAAGTAATGGTAACAACCAATGCATTTATTAGCTACTGACGTTCAAGGCAGCAATGTCATTTTCATAATCTGAATTTCTCTATAACAAAATTCCATTCTTAATGGAATTTACATATAGATCACCCCCAGCCACAAATAATTTACTGTTACTTTAAGTCCTAAAGGACAGGCAGAAAAACTGTGAAAAATCACTCCAGCCATACTTAATTTTAATTATTCTTTAAAATCAGATAGAGACCCTGAAGTTAAATTCTCATAATTAAATATAAGTTAAAAGTTTCTAAAAGCCTTATTTTCAACTCCAATTTTAAATGCAAATGAACACATAAGAAAATTGTCCCATGAAGAACTGAGTAATGTTCATCTACAATGTTTTGTTCCATAGCTCCACATTTCTCCATCACCCAGAGTCCTATGGAGATCCTCACTGACTTAAAGGCTACAAAAGGCTGAGTGCAAGATTTAATTCTTAACCAAAGTCCTGACTATTGCCAGTGCTGCTCCTGTCAGTGTCTGCAGAACTGCCTGTCTTATCTTGAAAGAGTCCTAATGTTTCCATGGTAGACTGTGGGTTTGTGTGATCCACTGTGCCACAGATCAGCTGAACCCCTTTGCAAGAGAAAGGTGACTTTCCTTCCTAGTAAAGGAATGTTCTATTGCCCACGTGGCTGAAATCATTATTAACACAAACTGAAATTTTCCTGTGCTAAAGATATCCTGGAAAATATGCTCCATCTCCAGCCTTAAGTCATCTGCCTGACCCACTGGGTCCAAAAATTAAAGAATATATACTCATTTAATCAAGTCAAATGGGATTTTTAGCAGCACAAAAGCAAAATTTAGATATGCTACACAGATGCACACAAATGATTGTACAGGCAGCCCACTGCATGCTTGGGAAATAGGTTCAATTCTCTTTGCCATGAAGCTGTTGCACCACTCCAGGCAAATCACCCAGGTCATGTCTGTGCTGACAATTGCCATCATCCCCCTTCCAGGACCACTGGCCTTCTCTGCTATCATCTCTTTTTGTCAGCCTCTCTGAACCCTGTCTGCTTCAGCCCCAAAATATCTGCTGGTCTTCAAGAAGAAGACATACTGCCTTCTTCCTTCCTGCCTCCTGCCTTGTCAGGTCAGTAATTCCTGTTCCCAGCTCCTTGTCCTGCTGCAGCTCCATCTCTCTTCTCCACTGCCTAAAGAAAAAATTCTAGAGAGAAGACAAGCCAAGAGACAGTGGCTCAGGCAGTTGACACAAACTAGCAGCATAATCAGGGTGTCTGACATAGCTACAAAATGTGCCAATGCATGAAGAAGACTAGATTTGTGAGTGTGGTGATGCAGGAGACTAAGGTTTGGATAGATGCACCATTTTTCCATTTCCAAACTATAAAATGAAGGCAATAATACTTGCTGGACTGTAAGCCCGTTATGTACCAAGCTTTAGGTGCTCAGTTACATTCTGATTTTCACCATCTTTGCAAAAATAAAGAAGCAACTATATTTAGGTGGTTTACTGTGATAACTACTCAAACTAAGTTCTCTGGGATGGATGCTCCTATGTGGTAGGAGCAATGTGGCAGTCACTGCTCTGTGACAGTGCTGAGGTTGCTATAATGAGACAGCAGCATGTGGAAGGTTTGTCTTTACCTGAAACAAGGCTGAATGTTACAGCTGCTCGTGCTTTGATGGTAGTAAATATTAAAAAAACCCAAAAAAACAAAAAAAAACCTGAAAAAATAATGAAAAGGTGGGTCAGCTAGCAACAACATGTAAATCTGCAACTAGGCTGGAATAAGCAGCCCTTATTCATGCTGGTAGCTAGTCTGGTAACACCAGAGGAAACCACCCAGTAGAGAGAAGTGAGGAACCTGATTACAAGCTGAAGAGGTGGGCACACAAGCAACTGCACTATAATATTCACCCCTTCTGTCCTTGGCCAAGACTACAAGCAGCAAATGCTGTGCTGTCTCCATGGGACTCATCAAAGAGCAAGGGGAGGAAAGAAAAAGAAAAAAGAAAGCTGCAATAAACACTGTAAAGTAAAACTGCCTTTACTTGTTCTAATGACTAGACTTTTTTGTTTCTCTTATCATGGCTTGTAGTGAGTACAAAGCGCTGGCATTGCCCTTCATAGAATGGGAAAATGACAGTTAAAAGTAAACACCTGCACTTAAACATACACAGTGCCAGGACACCACCACATTTTTGCTACAACAGCAAGCCTCCTGACATTATTATTAGAGTATTGACTCTGTAAACTAAACTGCTTACTCATTCACTAAAGTCTGCACAGTTTTAAGACAAAGGTTTTGGTTTGGTGGGTTTGGGGTTTTTAAATCTTATTTTGCGTTTTTAGCTTCATCCCCAGAGGAACTCCTGAATCAACAGCGTCCCATCACAAAAGCACCAGCTCTACCTCTCCAAGCACTCCAGAGGAAAGGACCTGTTTGATTCCAGGCTACTCTGAGGCTGTTTTTAATTCCCACAGTCTAAAGTTCTTGGCAGGAGAGATAAACACAAGGTAAGTAGAGTCGGAAGGCAAAAGGGTAAATAAGAATATCAAAGGGTTAGATGGATATATTTTGAGAAACTGAAAAGATAAGGAAGTAGAGGCAGTTTTTAACACAGAAAACAAAACCAAAACTAAAATTACACTAATTTTAGCAGCTAAGCTCTTAGGCTATGGGTTTTTCATTGGCTTAGTAATCTCCAGTGCACCTTTTCTGTCCCCTTTACAAGCCCAAACCTGCATCCTCCCTCTATGGCTGTGGTGCATCTGGCACACTAAATTCTGCTTCTATTACCAAAGAGACCATTAATAACAGCAGCATTGGCTTCCAGGCTGTCAGAACTGTTTTCATTTCAGATTTTTCTCCTGTTGAAACAGCAAAGAGTCTAAAACAATGCAGCTATGTCTCCCTCTAGTTTATGGTGTGATAGTTTGAACAGCATAGATATGGTTAACATCTTATTACTACAATCTAAGGCAGTAGAGCTCTATGTTCAAAATTTCCCAGAACGTATGTTATTAACAATATAATAACACATATACATATGTGTTAATACATATTATATATAGTATATTAACAATCTATTCCTAACACAGAGATTGATAAAAAACTACTGTACTTGTTCACTTAGGGAAACTTAACACGTTGTAGGCCAGTGTGAAAACATAGTCAAGATAAACTACCTCTATTTTATTCACCTACTTTAGGTGAGATCAACCACTGGTGTGAAGGTGAATGTTGATCATACCAGGGTGGTATGTTTTGTGGTAAGTAGTTCAAGCATAAAATCCACGCAGAATTTCATGGCACAATAATCATCATTCCTGTGTCACCTCACTGGCAATGTCCTTGGGATGGCCAGGGTCTCCCTGCCCCCAGCACCTGGCTGCTCCTGAGTGCTCAGCAAGTGACTTCTGGGGTTTGTCTCCAGCTGCCTTGCAAGGTGGCAACAAATACCATCCTCCAATGGCTCTCTAAAACACAGCAGTCAAAGGTTTGTTTTAAAGACCCCTGAAATCTGAAGGCATCTCTTACTCAGTGTAAGTAACCCAGTAAGCTAATTAATTAGCTCTATCAGCAACTGTTCCTTTGGTTTGATTCTTATAGGAGCAAATCCCAGCAAAATGCAACCCAGAACACAAATCATGAGTCAATATGATCACAACACCTGATTTTTGTAAGATTTTGAGTAAATAACATGATTGTAAGATTTTTATAAGATTTTAATGAGCAATCCATGACAGAATGCTAGACTTTCATATGGAAAAATGAAAGGTGGTTAAGTCAAAGTCTTAATCTTTGGAGTCCTCAGGAATGTGAAAAAATGATTTGATGGTAAATGGAGCAGCTTAACAATTCCCCTAGTCTGTGGCAGGAAGTTCTGCAATGACACAACTTGTCCTGATGCCTGAAGTTTGGGTTATCCTGCCAGAAACATGAATACTTAGTCAGGCTTTTCAATAAAACAATTTTCCAGCAGGCTACTAAACAGTGGGTATAAAAGATTTTTTTTACCTGAGAAGAAACCTACAATGAAAAGACAGTTAGGGCAACTCTGATCCCGGACATGGTCCTGCAACAGACTATTCCTGGATTTATGGCATTACTGGTTCCTAAGTGCACACAATGAAATCCCTATCACAGTCCTGGCAAACTCCTGCAGAGGAATCAACCCCAGGCTAGTAACAGTTATGACATGCCTCCAGTGGAATGTGTCTTAACACAGCCCTGGGTTTTCAGGCTTGCAAAGCAATAATCCTAACATGAGAAGCAGTTAGACAGCTATTAACACAAAATCCTCTCTGACATGGCTTGACCAAGGAGTGTAGTGTCAATTGAAAGAAGTGAACACCAAAAAGGACACAGCTGAAGTGTTCCCTTAGAACACAATTTTGTGGTGAGAAGGTGTGCTAGGATGGATACTGAGATGGAATTCAGGAAGAGTAATGGCAGCACTAACAGATGTTTTAGTCTTTATCTATAGACTTAAATCTTCAATATGTACCTTTGTTACATGTACCAAACATCCCATTTGCAAAGTATTTACTAGATAATTTCATCAAATCTACAAGCCATATCTTCATTTTAATTTTTATTTCTTTGCTTATAAAAACATCTACAGAGGCGTCAGTTCAAGGCCAATCACTTGGATTTGATCTCAGTTTGTTTACCAAGCAGTAACCTTCATCTTAGATCAGGCTAGGTTTGCATGTTTGAGTATCTTTTGAGTATATTACTTGTCTCACTCTGCTAGCCTCCATAAGGGTCTAAATCACTTATGCTAAATGCCAGCCAGCGTGGAGGACTGCATCTGGCACCACCATGGACTAGTTGTGCCTTGTGGCAAAGCAAGGAAATGCTCTCTCCCTGTTATGGCTGCATGGGCTTTCCTAATCTGTGAGGAAAAGGATTTGAGCTGCTGGAGTACAGGCAGGGACAGGGGGAAGCACACCTCTCACCCACAGCCCCCTCCATGGAACACAGACCCTTCCAGTGCCTTGCAGCACTGCTTCTGGACAATCCAGAGAGATTCCAGGCTTCAGGAGCAGCATGGAGCCCAGAGTCACTGCCCTCAGCAAACTGCCCAACTCCTGCCATCAAGGCCTGACCCCCCTGAAGTGTCAGCAGAGGCCAGCCCCAGAGCTGCTCCTCAGAGGACACCAGCAGATCCTGTGTCCAGCTGGTGGTGGCACTCCCTGAAGCAAAAAAGTGCCAAGCACAGCAGTCAATAGCACGCACCTTCCAGGCAGACCTGTGCCACCCCGTCAAACTTGTTGCTCTACTCACTCATGCTAGTGTGAAAGAGGAGCACAAACAGCCTATGGAAGGAAATGCAAGTGAAAAGGACAGTGACCCAAACAGAAGCCTGTCTATGTAAATAATGGGGATTAAGAAAGACAAAAATAAGTCTTTCAAACAAATCTGAACTGCCTCAAGGCTTCATGCTGCCTGTGACAGCTCCCTACAGATATTTCCATCCCTTCCTCAACTGCAGTAAAAGGTAAAAATATTGCAGTTCTAAGCAGAAAAGTGCAAAAAGCCCAAGAGGAGGGGTGGCTGAAGCTGAGCAGCAAGGCCTGAAAACTCCCAAACCTGGCAGAAGGGGAGGAGGTGCAGCAGGCAGCCCCTCCAGCTCCTCCCATCCACTGCCACCCACTACTCATGGTCTCTGGACATGGAACCGTGCACACATACCTCCTCTGAAAAATCCCTGTGTTACAGTTCAGCTCCCACCTTTTCCCTTCCATGGTCTTTGGGAATGAAGGGGAGGGGGGAAAATTGTCATATAGATAACATAACACATGCAATTCAAATGTGATCTCCTAATGAAGGAGCAGCACTGACTGATCCAAAAAGGAACGTCCCAGCAGGGAAAGCAGACTGTGAAGTTATGTAAATAAAAGGGTCCCAAGGAGAGACCTCTCATTTGCCCATGTGGGAGAAACACTGCTGGGGCAAACACATTCATCCTGAGCTGTGGTGAGGAGGGGGAGAAGCTGCACAGCAACCTAGTTCAAATGGAGACACATACAAAATATCCCTCTCCCACCAGCACAACCGTGGTGTTTCTACAATCACAACTGCAAATTCTGTAATAAAATGAGACTTAGAATCATAAATTATATGTAAATTGCTTGTGTATAATTTACGAATACCTAGGGCTAGATATTATTATTCTCTGCATTGATAGTTTTCTGCCAAATGCTCAGATTGCTGCTTTGTAGCTTAGCATCCTCTCTTCTCCTCTGTGACCCCACAAGTGAATACACACATTGTAAAAGAGCAATATTTACTTATGACCAAAGGGGGAAATATCCTTGTTATACTAAAAAGCTTATATTTACTAGAAGAAATAATAATAATAATAATAATAAAAAGTCTAAGATGCTTTCCTCATAAAAATACTAAAGCAGTATGATCTCTGCTTGCCTATGATTAAGAGTGCTTTGTAAACAGATTGTTGTTCATTTTGTGATTCAGACACCAAAATCCTGCGAGATCAGGGTCTGTTTTAATCTGAAAATATTTAGCAACCCTACAAGTTAAACATGATATATATATAAATAGAACTTCCTAATTAACATTTCTCTTTTGTCTGACACTTTATTTGCCTTTATTTTTTTTAATGGATAGCAAGCACAATGACAGCATGATATTACTCTTGAAATAAACCTGCCAAGACAAAAGCATGTGTCTTGGATTTATTTTTAACAAAAAGAACAGAAGTAGCATCTTTTCCTGGGGTTTGCTTTTGTTCTGTCTGTAGGTTGTTCTGATCGTAGGTTGATTGGTTCAGTACAAAACAATAAGTAGAAAATACTTTTTCTGAAAAGATATTCAGTACTTTAACCTGCCCTCTAGACCTGAGATACATGGAATATACTTAAGGGTCACCTGTGTTATTTGACAAGTGTTACATCTGGTATGACAGTCAAAGATACAACCTTAGCACTCATCTGATGGTGCCATTTTGAACCTAACTCTGGTGGCAAAATGTTTTGGTTTTTTTTTTTTTAATACAAAATGTGATAGCTTAGTGCTGAAACATGGATTTTCAGACAGAAGATAATATCAAAGTGGCCATTTGTGATGTCTGAAATCGTAACCTCCATGTAAGGCTCAAAGACCCATTCCACACAAGAGATACATACATAAAACACTGCAGGCATTTATGGATGCCCTTTAGCCCAGATGTCTAAAACTATTCCAGTGAAATACAGCAACCCAAACCCAGGTTTTTGACATTTTACTGAATGATTATATGGGAAATTAAAATTAGATGGCTACATGGATGCTCCAGTCACAAGAATGGCTATCCTCAGCTGCTGCACAGGCACTTCAGCTCCACACCACTTTCAAGAAGAAAGAAATGTGGCCCCTTCAGCTTTCCTTGCCTAGGTAGATACTACCCAATTTCTCCTTCTGATCCATCTCTAAGGTACTTTCTAGACAAAGAATATAGCCCAATAACTCCCCTCAAAATCTTGTGTTCCAGGACGCACCTCTTGTCCCTTGCCCACAAACATAAGAAAAATTCTTTTTGATGACTGGTCTGGAAAAATATATTGATTAATGAGGAAATATCTCCACAGACATATTCCCCTTATGTATTTTAGGCAATAATTAATATAAAAAATATCTTCATTTTAATAAGCCTGAGCTGTAAGATTTTTTTTCACATGTTGCATAGCCATGGTGGAGTAAACATGAGGACACCCAAGGACAGCCAGGACAGAGGGAAAAAGGTGCATTGCAGCCTGTGCCTGCCTACATAGCTGCATTAAACTAAGCCACAATCCTGCCTTTAAGCTAATTAATTAACTGCTTTCAACCATAACTGTTTCTTCACAGCTTTCTTAGTCTGGCAGTGATAAATACACAGTAATGATGTTAACAGTTTGGATTTACACAGCTGGTGTAGCATACAGAATGGCATTCATATTTATGGACTTGGCAAGGTCCCGAGCTACCCTGCACTAATGTATCACCACTGAAATCACAGCAACTGGGCAGATTTACACCACTGAGTGATCCAATGACCCACTGGGTGTATCAACTCCTATGTGGGCATTTAGCCCAAAAGCAATATTTATATATTCATAAAAGCACATACTCACCAAACAAGCTAAAGGTACTACACTGGAAATCACCTCTCTTCAATTACTGCATGTAATTTTTAATGCTGTTCAAGTTTAATTACAGTGAAGTACTTAGCTGGGCTGCAGCTGATTGATCATATTCTTGACTACTTCTCCTCACAACTGCCAGATGGAGAGATCTAGATTAGTTTACACCACATAATGAGAGCTTACTGCTCAAATATGAATGAATATTGCATAGTTCAACTTGACCTGCTTTATCAAACTTTATTTTAAAAACCACACCTCTTGCTAGTCAATTCTTTTTATTTGGTTTTCTCAGCTTGCCAGAAATTGCTTTGCATTTAGGTGTTTTATTTAAAATGGAAATGAAATCATAATACATTGATTTAGTCAATAACCAAATGCATAAAACATGTCAGGTTTGGGTTTTGTGGAGATTTTCAGTATGACCCTGTTTGCACATTGGTTATGCTCTTTTATTATTATATATACTTGTTTCTTCGGAGGAACTTTTGAGTTCCTCAGGATTCATGCTACTAAAGAAAAATGATTGTATTTATAATGCTGCTCATTTAATCCATCTGTGACAGAGTTCAAGAGAGAAGGAGAGGGAATACCATTAATAAGAATATGTTTCTCTCAAGTCCTAGTATTTACGCTACTTTAAAAGTATTTTTTTCTCCTGTATCCCCTCCCTTCAGAAACAGTAAGAATGCATATCCTTAATTTACTCACTCCAAAAAACTTGACTAAGCAATGCCCAAAACACGATGAAATAAAAAAAAAAAATCTTTTCAGCCAGAGCTACAAGTCAGTTGTTAGTCTTTAGCACAAATATCAAGACAGGACCTTCTGTCCTAGCTCAGGAGGAACAGGACAGAGACAGAACAGAGTAGGGACCCTCATATTTCTGCTGTGATTCCAGAAGCAACCTAGAGAGATTTGCAAGGCATAAAGTGTTAACAGCTCCTACAGCTTCAGACAAGTATGTGTTAGTTGTAACATGTTTGAAATGAATTAAAAGTTAACCTCACATCTGCAGCAGACTAAGTGCATTACACAAGCCTACGTACATGAATTTAGCTTTGGAAAGAACTTCATAAATTCTGGATGAAGGAGCAAGAAGGAGGCCAGTTTGGAGCTTGCTGAGAAGGAGCCATGATGAAAAATACTGAATTTAACCTGCAGTGGCAGAGGCATGGCTGCAATCCACAGCAGAGGGTCACTGTGGGAAAGCAGAGGAGCTGGCATGGTGCATACCAAGGACCAAGCAAGTGTTGGTTCTACAAGCAAAGCAAAGATGAGGGTACCAAGAGTTACACACTTGTCCCACAAGCACACCAAGACTCCCAGGCTGATCTTTGAAAACAGATCATCACAGCATTGCAAGAAACATTTGGAGGTGTAGCTTTGGCTCTTACTGAACACTGCCAAAGTAATTTCATTCTCTATACTAACATGTGTACAGATTAATTACCAATGTAAAATACAGAATGCCTGAAGAAATGCAATGCGTTTCATTTTCGCACCTGGTGCAATCTGGTACACAGATCCCTCCCAGACTGTTGTGTTTTACTGGATGTAACAAAGGAGACTGTAAGCAAAATTATCATTGCAAAACCTTTCAACTGCTTGGGGAAAAGAACAGGAGAGCAGTCAGCATCAGTTTTCCCACACAGTTCAGTTGCATCAAAGTGTTTATTGGGAGTAACTTCTGTAAGACAAAATTTTCAGGAGTATAAATGTGATTTAAAGAAAATTGCATGGGTGTGTGTTTCTTCTGCAAATGTTATTGAGAATGAGAAACTTGCAAAAAAGTTTATACATTTGCTATATGAAACAATCAACTGCAGAACTCCAAAACAGGCAAGGCAGATTTGGCATCTGCCTGTATTCCATTCAATAAATGCATAAGCAAAGCAGCTGCATAAAACAGTTTTTTTAAGATGTATAAAACAATGGATTACAGATAATACTAGAATGGGAGGACAAACCCATTTTTTTTACAAGGTAGGCATGTAATTGTTTGTATGAATGGCTGTGTCTGTTAGTGTAATAACTGCCTGCAGAACACATGAAACAAGCTAGTAGCAATAATTATCTGGAATTAACAATGGACATAAACATTTCTTTGCACTCACTAAATAAACAGCAACTGGAGCTTAGTATTCACCAATGGTGCAACCAGAGCACAGCATTTACCATGATGAAAGGGAATAACCGTTCCAAAGAAAGCAATGGAGAAGCTCGGTCTCTCCATTAATAACAAATAGATAATTTGAAGTTTTAATTCCACTGGTTCTAAAGCTGCATGAAAAGACTGGATCACAGCCAAAATACAATAATCACAATGTCTGGAAATCAAAGAAATAAGCCATCAAGAAACACAAGTTTTTCTGTACTATGTAATCATCAAACAGTAACAATCCTTTTTGCTATCTGAACTTTGAAAAAAAGACCTTTTAACAAGCACCAGCAAATGGACCAAATGGATTCTAAAATTGTATACTCTCTCTGTGTCCCACCACTGTCACACAGACTCTGAGAATCAGTTACTATGCTTATTTTTGCCATCACCATAGTGAGAAAAGGCTGCCTTCTATGTGAAAAAGGATGAAATACAAGGGCTTTTCCACCTTTTCTCTATTTGCTTTAGCTCTTTCTCTGTATGAAAGTAGAGAATGTCCTGATTTAGTTTTTTCTTCGCTACAGCTGCTTGCAGTTTGCATACTGCTTGCCTATCTGATTGGAGATGAGCAGGTGTGTGCTGCACTCTATTCCAATTTACATTCTGTATTTTAAAACAGACCATAACTTGCCATGGGCATTTGGTTCCAGGACAGAATGCCAAATGCAGAACAGGAAGGTTTGCTTCTTAATTGCCTAAGTAAATAAAACTTTCTTGTGAAATATGTTACTATATAAAATGTTGATGAAATACCACAGGATTGTTCTGCATTTTCCAATCCCCACCCTCACAAATATGATAACTACTGGATTTCCCACACTATCGTAATAGCTGGAATAGTTCTTCCTTTTGGTCAGGTAAAGGCATCATGATGACTAGGAAGAGTTCCTTTGGGGTTCCTTTGGGACATCCGTGTAGGTTCTGTTACTTTGTTTAGGGGGTGGAGGGGAATATACAGAAATATACTTTGATATGTTGTGACAGAGGCCGCAACAAGGAAATTAAATGATTCATTGTCTTGATTTTTAGAAAATTTGTTACTGCAGTGGGGAAACCAAGATCTACGATGTACATCACAAATACACAATGAGTGACACCCTTCAGATATGCAGCATCAGTCTGAGGTGTTGCTCCTATTGTCTGATATTGATTAGAAATCAAGGTCTGATTTGGATCCTCTCTCAAACCCATACACCTGAGGGACAGTAGTGAAGACTACCCAGACTGTCAAGGCAATGGCATTAACTAGTTCTGAAAGTTAATCATTTAGCATGGCTCCAGGGCCTGCAACTAGTATATTTTAGGAGTCATGACACTATTTGCCTTCCTCTATTAACACTTCTTTGGTTCTATCCACCTTGACCTTTCATATTAAGAAAAAGTCCATGAAATCTAAATTATCTTGATCAATATTATAGCACAGATGTCTTCAGGCTCACCTGCTAACCTACATACAATCCTTCCACAGGACTTGAAAGGCCACAGCAAACATTTTTCATCCTGATCTATGCCCAGTACAGATGTCTTGGAGCACAGTATCCCACTTCCATTAGAAATCCACAGATGTTCTGAGGGTAAAATTAGTCCAGCCCAATGAACTCTGCCATCTTCTATTACCCTAAGACATTGCCTTTGGATGATACAATAAGATCCTGAAGGAATTTTCCTATACATTTCAAAAGCATTAATATCTCTCATCACAAATTTGGCAAATTCAAAGTTGGACACAAATCTGAGAACACAACTTATCTCTGTTTATGTTCAATGTTTTTTCTTTCCCCTTTCAAAACCTATTCTTATCTATATAATTGCAAAGTTTTCAAACCTGTGCTCTTATTTCTGACACTTTCTGCAGAACAGTCTCCCTGCATTTTATTTCTGCTTTTCACAGATCATCATAACAAACAAATAATCATTAATTAATCCAAATATGTTGTTGTTATTACATCATGAATAGCAAATAGAATTCATCTCAGCCATGTTAGTAATCTAAAATTTAAGCATCTAGCCTTACCAGTTCCTCAGACAGACAAGTCAATAAAGACAAGAATCTGTGAAATTGAGCTATACTGTGCCTGAGACATGTGAAATGGAGTATTTTGACCTGTGGAAGTAAGTCTTCCTATTGCTTGACTATAAAAGAAACCTTGTGTCATTGCTTACAGACCCAATTTTAAGGTACATAATACTAGGCAAGATAAACACTGCTATTCTCATCTAATTCTTATTTTATTGTTGCTTTGTACCTGTATTGAAAAGTTGTTTGTTCCTGCACATACAGCAAATGTCAGTACTTAGATGGAAAACATTGAAGTTTTTGTTGGAGGAAGGACCCCATATTCTCACACAACCTCTTACTAACAATTATTCAAATACTGATTAATACAGTGTCAAAACATTGCATTACCAGGAAGCAGGAATAAATTATGAAATACATCAGTAGTTAATTCAACTATAATATCTAAAGTATTGTAGAAATGGGGATAAGTTTGGCTAAAGCAATTTTCAGTTGACAGAGATCTGTCAAAGGATTTTTCACTAGAAATAAGCTGGTGGTATAAACAAACTTTTGATCTTTTTTAGTCTTTCATGTTTTTTTCATAGTCTATCCAAATAATATAGAACAGCTTGTACAAATCATTCTATCTTTTGCAATTTGAAATAGCACTGTTTTAAGGAAGATTTTCTGATTAAAAAAAAAAAATTAAAATTGTTCCCAAGTAAGACATTTGTGCCTTAAAGAGGCTATTAGGAATTTCTAATACCACTGTTGCTCTGTGCAACTGTTATTTCCATCATAAATATGTCACAGGTTTTATTAACCAAGAGAAATGTGTGGTAGTTTTACCAGCTGTAGAGGATACTGTGAAACAATTCCATTGAACCAATTAAGTCATACTTATAATGTCTTTTCCCCCCATTCTAAAGGGCTTTTCATTAAAGTTATTTGCACATTTATTTTTTCAAATGATAAAAAAAGAAGTATATACACCATTCAACACATTTCAGGTAACTTTGAGTTTATATTTTCAAGATGTACTGAACATATTTTAATATTACATTAAGAAGGATTAGTCTGTACGCAGCAAGAATGTTCTCTTTTCCTCCATACAGTAATTTACAAAGAAATTTCTTACAAAATGTGGGTAGTTTTAAGACAACAGATGGTCTTGTCTCAGTAGAAGAAATAATAAAAGAGTGGATGATATATCATCTGTCTCTAATAACGCCTGTGTAGGCACTTGATTTTCAGATTACTAAAAAGACCAATCTAGAGACATCAGATTTGTAGAACAAGCATGGAGTGAGAAGCTCAAGCAGTGAAGACAGAGAATAAAAACATGCTCTTGTTGGAAAGAGAAGTGTAAAAATATTTTAGAGACAGCCTTTTAAACAATCATTTTTCAAACATCTCTAACTTAATGCTGTTGCACTCTGAATTGAAGCTCTGAAACAGAATGATGGAATCCCATAGCTATTTCCTCTGTGCCAAACCAGACCAAGACTCTGGTTCTGTAAAGGCTTTTTTTGCAGCTGTAATTTTACTTATTCAGCCTCAGAGGTGAATCTCATTTTGATCAGCTGGATTGCTCATGTGAGCCCAGTCACAGTGACATTCCTGCAAAGTCACCACCCTTTGCCTGGCAGTGGGAGCTACTTAGGCTATCTGGAAGAAAGATGACCACAGATTTTATTAGTAATCTTATTGATTTGGAATTTAAATACAAAACCTAGTCTCACAAAAAAGATGAAACTCTTTCTGCTTAGTTGACATTCTGACCACTTTATTTTAAGCCTGATTTCTCACATGTGGAAGAATTAATCCCTCAAAACCAAATTTATCCTTGATTATGCTCTGTTAAGCACAGAAATATGTTTATAGCAAAACACGAAGACATACCCTATATCACTTGAATTTTGAATAGGAAAAATGGCAATGTTCCATCTCCTTTTCTGTATTCCTTTAATATTTGAGAGCTTGTTATTCCAACATACACTCTTGGTGGTTTTCCATAATTCAAAAAATTCTCCATGTTATTTTAATACATAAATTTTATTAGAAAAAGCTTCCATTTGCCTGAAGTATGACTGAATGCTGATAAATTACTGTGGGCCTATAGCAATTTTTCCAAGCAGTCTCCATGTAAGTGTAAATTTAGTCAAACAAATCAAAATGTGAGTTATGTTCAACTGAAAATAATGATATCTATTGAGTGGTCAAAAACTGTTAGTAGCTATTAATAAATAATCCTCAGCTCATATGGTGGTGTCAATCCTCCTACCCGTACAGGAGGAGTTTAGTAAGGTAGAACTGCACAGTGATATGCAAGTTAATCATAGTACACAGCACAGTATTGTCAGAGCTCAAGAATGCCTTTGATCCCTACCTCAGTTTCAGAGCATTCAGGTCACCCTTTTGCACAGCATTCAAATGTGGTGCATGAATACTTCAACACATATCCACTGTGAATGACTGAGCTGCACTAGGGCACAGTGTAAGCGTGACATTATCAATTATATTAAAAAAATCTCTAAGAAAACCAGCTACCTCACATGTACACACAGCCTTTTTCAATATTTTTCATGGAAATCTTGAGTGTACAGACATGTGGTGAGCACACACGTCAGTCACAGGGATTGGAAGCATTTAGGAGGAGACGCTACGCTCTGCTGCACCCGTGATGTAAAACCAAGAAGTTTAGATAGCCTTTGACATAATGGACTTGACGAGAAGAAAACCTGAGCAGAGAGGGTACCTGGAGAGCCCCCAACAGCCCTGGAAGCTCTGTGACATTTTCATACCCAGACCTGAGCAGGACCTAAGCTGTGCCTATCACCGCTGCAAGGTCCCCAGCACCTCTGGCAATGAAATGTCTCTCGCTTCCACACTCCACTTGTTGAAACAATGCCAGCCATGGAAAGCTGATGCTGCAAACCAACAGCTGGTATCTGAAAGTATGGCAGGAAAGAGATAGGCTTGTGGGAAATGGCTCTCTGGGAAACGTGAGCGGTCTAACAAAAACTGGCTGGGAAATTTTGGTTGAAAAACCACTACACTATTACTGAATATTCGCTCTTCAAAAAAGCAATGTGTCTGAGGATGAGGCCAGAAACTAATGTCTTTCAGAAATACACCTGTGTCAATTTCTAGGACAACATACAGATGGTATCCAGACTGGTATTTTCCTGCTGCTAAGCAAATAACAAATCTATTATACGTCTGTTAATACTGCATTAATACATATTAATGAAATATATATTTGCACAAAATGTGAGTATTTCTAGAAGAAACAGGGTTATTTAATTTTATAAATTAAATACAAAATACAAAAACTTAATTAAAGTCATGATGCTGTCTGGTTGTATTAGGGTTTTTGTGTCTAGGAGATACCAAAACAAAAAAAAAAGGAAGAAAGGAAAAGAAAGGTCACTCTCACAGTAAAAAGGAGAAAAAAAAATCTGAAATAGTTCCATTATTATAATCAAATTTGCTACAACTTTAAACACCTATTTATGTTGATTTGTAAACACAAAGCCCACATTTTAATAGAACTATGCTTGCAAAGTTCTGGGATATTAAATGGTTCTAATTCTATTCTACTTTATGACTAGTTCAAGAAATGACCTCTAGCTAGATCTGGCCTTGTTCTATCATGCAACTAGATTTTTCTTACAGAAAATAAATTAAAAAGGTGTGACCTTGCTGAGGGCTTGCAGAGAAAATGAGGTACATCTTGTCACAAGCAGAAGAGCCTATTTGAAACACGGTTTGTTCAATTTGAAAGGCTGCTGCTTTCCTCAGATCAGAAGTTAAGATAAAGGCAGTTGGATGAAAGAGGAGAAACATTTCCAAGGGATGAAATTAAAGAGCTACACTGGAATCCCATTCAGTGACACAGTGCCTTTTTGTGTGAGGGTTTATCTGGGACGCATCAGCCACACCTTGTCCGTGCAGGAGCTGGCTCTTCACCCAGCACAAAGCCTGTCGCAGAAGGGGAGGATGAGGACTGCTCACCGATGGGAATCAGAGGACATTCTCCCCCACACAGCAGGACATGGCAGAAATTAAACAACTCGCCTAAATGCTACACATTTTGCACGGGAGCCCCTGTTTCTCTCGATCTCAGCGGCTCTCTTGTGAGCTCTGCGCTTCCCATCACCAACAAATGTGGCATCAGTGGGCAGTGTTCCCAGATGGCTAACACCTCTGCACTGAAAATTCGAATTTTAAGGAGGTAGTAGAGTACCCCACCCAAAAATGGATATTCAAACCTGTCTCACCTCTATGACTCGTAGCTCACACTCAATTAACTTTTAATTTGGCCTCTGAAAAACTCACAGTAATTTGTTTGACACCACCTCACCAGACTAGTTTATATTTGGTGTCCAAATCAAAATAGGTTTATTTCATAATTTCCCTTCTAATATCCTAAATAATTGCCTTGCTCATGATCACAAGAAGTGTCAGGTAGCAGGCTGTGATCCAGTCATGTCCTTAAGTGCTTCTCTGAGCCTGGCAGGAGCTCGGTCAGGTTAGCCCTCAGCTCAGCACGGTCCAGCAGTGCAGACCAGCAGCACATGGGGTTATTCCTCTCTCCAGCCGCAGACCTGCAGCACCATGAGCCCAAGGCTGGCTCCTCCTGCCCCTGACCAGCACAGCCCAGAGCCACTTAGGGCTTTGAGTACTCTACAACACAGCAGCTTGTTCCCAGCACAGCGAGTCCCCTGCAGCCAGCACCCCTCAGCCCTGCTGGGGGACACCGAGCAGGAGCAGAGGGTGTCCCCTGACCCACCCCAGGGCCAGGATGGATGCCACGTCACCTGTCCCATCCCTGTCAGACTCCAAGGCTCCTGGCAGGGGGGATGGATCACTCCCACAGCCACAGCCGCACTAACACAGGCTCCTTCTTGCAGTGCCTGAAATGTATTTAATCCCAACACGATTATCAGGTACCCCTGCTTTAAGTATCGTAAAAGCAGAACCACAGCCTGCAAAAGATTGCCTTACAATTATCCCACAGCAGCTACTTAAGTATCACCCAAGCATATGTTGTGCTAATTCTTATGACCACATACAGTTTCATTTCACTCGTTCAGAACAAACCCTGACTGCGAACAAAGCTTTTGGTGAAGTGACAAGTGGAATGCCAAACGAGTAAGACAAATATTTCCTCCAGAGGCTAAACCTACTGCAAAATATTAATCTCCTCTTCTACACATCTTCGCATGTCTTTGGTGAAACACCTGTCTGGAATTGTTAATAACAAATATTTTTCAGGATATACACTTCAAAGACAGCCCTGCAATGTCAAGCAGTGTAAAACTTTTGAAGTAATTTTAGCTAAATACTTCTGTGACAACTGTCTGAATCAATTTGTCTTAGCTGACTATATGCTGGTATTATAAAAACCTAAGACCTGGCTATCAGCCAAAAAGGTAAAAATTTGAGTGAAGTCATAGCTAATAAGTTAGACAAATCAAATACACACACAAAAAAATGATAATGTTGTAGTTGATTTAGGAAATGATCAATGCCCTCTTCTTTCTTAACTTCCAACAAAAATGCTATTTTTCCTTAACAGGATTGAATGAAAGAAAAAATTTATGCACAAAAGGCCAATTCAATAAAGCAATGAAACAGCAACAACCCAATATTAAGAAATTACAAAATGAGAATATTATGTCCTTATTTAGCATAGCAAAATTTTAGTCTTTAGCAAGGAAAAGGATAAAGATTCAAAGTAAGATGATTCTAAGAAAGAATGGCTATTTTTAATTTCTGAAAAACCTCAAATCACAGGCAAGTAATAAGGCCAAGAAAAAGACATAAAAAAGAAATAATTGTGTGCATGTGTTGGATGGGTAGGGGGAGAAAAGAAAGCAAACTAGGGCGGGAGACTTAGCAAAACTTCTGAGAATTACTCACAATTGTGGTAGCAAAAAAAATTACCACCCAACAAAGAAGGTCAAGCTGACCTCAAGATTCTAAGTCAGGCTCTTGAAATCCTAAATCATACAAAGCGCCATCACTTCAAGGCATACAAACATAAGAGGATTAAGGTAAGTGTCCCACCTAAAAGCCTGAGAAAACAAAGATTAGTTTTAAGTACTGAAAAGAAACACAAATCATATGGATGCTCCGTGCACAGGAAGGAATAATTGTTAGGATGTCTTAAGAGCACAGTAAAATAAGCACTACATAACATAAGAAAAAATCCAGGTTTGCTTGCCACTTTTTGAGTGCAAATATACTCATGTCAAAATGTAACAAATATTAAAGGCTTAAAGAACCGACTCAAAACCCATTGAAGTCATGGTAAGATTTGTATTGACTTCAGTTAGCCAAGACCCTCTGCTTAGAAAGATTAAGTAGAAGACAAATAAAACTATTCTTCTTAGGGGAGGGCAGTAAAACTGCTGCCCTCAGCTCACTGTACCTACCTGAGTGACTTCAATAACACACTTATCAACCCAGCCACACAGCAACAAAGGCCTTCCCTATAGGTAAACACTCAGAAACAGTTTATGCTAGTTATGCTATCAGATTCTTGGCCATATTTGCATTTATGCTGCATTTATGTTAGCAGGACAAAGTGTGGTGCTTTTTAAAGGATGATATTAGTTTTGGACATTATTCTACAAGTTTGAACTGTAATAGTCATGTCTTGACTTTATGGGATGTCAAATGGAATTTGAGCATGCACTCCAAATTCTGTATTCATTTTCATGTCAGGGAATATTTAAAAATAGTAGTGATACAATTGTTTATGCTCCTAACTACATGGAAAGAAAAGTAATACCCATGATTTATGGGCTGACCAGCTTTCCACCAGTGAACACTACTTCAAGAAGTTATTATTTAATTGAAGAACTCAAGCTTGGAAAAATTCCATTCATCTTCTTGTTTCATACTTGCTGGAAATAATCACTGACTTGTGGCATTACTGAGCACTTATGTTATCCTGTCTCTCTATTCCAATCCAGCTCAGTGAGACAGAAGCTTGGACTAACCTACCAAACATGAAATTTTCAGATTGTTCTAGTCATTAAAATTAACACTTGCACCTTTGTCCTGTACTAGCCAAAAAGCCTCTACTGAATCCTCTCAAATATCTGTTTATTTAAATGCAAATATGAAATTAGGGATCTGGGAGATCCCTGTGCTTTTACAAGCACTTAGTCAACTAAAATACTCCCTGACATTAAACAAGTCACTTGCCAAGTGGTCTCTTTTGAACCCAGCTAGAAGTGGATAAGGGTTTTAGAGCTGAACCAGAGGCAAAGGGCTTGGCAGATTCCACCACATCTGAACTGTGCCCCCAGTGCTGCCTCCTCTGTGGAAACTAATAAACCACACTGTTTCAGATGAAAAAATACTCTGACAAGCAATTAAGTCCTGTCAAGTCAATAACCTTTTGTCATGAAGACACTTAATGGGGGAAAAGATCCCTTTTAGTTTATACTTCATCCTTCTTACAGATTGTTTGAGGGAAAGTCGCCTGTCATATTATAAGCAGAATTGGGTTTTTTTGAAAGAGTTAGGCACAGTCTTGGGTCAATTTTCCACAGGGAAATCAAGAAAAGCATGGTTCTACTGGCCAAGATGACCATTCACTGGGAACTATAGCAATCTGCATTTAATAAAAATTAATTTCACCTATAGAACCAACACATTCCAGACATTTAACTTCTCTTGTGTTTTCCCCCATGTCCTTTGAGGAAAAGAGTGAATATTCTTAACCTTCAGGATGAGAAGCAAGTAGGAAGCACATAGCTTAGGGGTACTTCAAGACAATCATCTCTCCCATTTACATTTAGCATCCTAAGCACAATCTAAAACTTGTTAACACCAGACCATTTTCAACCACTTTCTTAGCAACATTCTCCAGAATTTGTGTAAAAAGCTTTCAAGAAGTTAAGCATTTCTGTTCACCAAACACTAGGCTTCTGCTTAGAAAATACTGATAATTATTTTAAGATAATTTTGATAATGTTTTCAAACAGATGTAGAATTCCCACAAAAGACTAAGTTACCATTATCTGCAGAATACTGTTTTTGTAACACTAGTGGCTAAACAAAAATAACTTCTTCATTGAATTAACCTGTCTTCTGAGCCATTCCTACTTGTCAGATACAGACAAAAGCTGCACTGTTCAAACCCATTTTGGCCAGCTGTTGCACAGAAGAACACAAAGTACGTAAGGTAGCAGTACACAAGGTCACAGTGCAGAGCAAGCACATATTCAGAGAGTTTTTCACTGCCATTTCCTACAAGCCTTTGGCACAGGCAGAATTTCAATCTCATTACTAGGTCACCCACTGTTCTCACTTCCTCTGTCAAAGGACTTTCCATGGCAAAAGTGACAGCCATTCAACAGCTATATTGAAGTCTTGTTGTGTTGCAGGGAGCAGTGTAAAACACAAGGTTGGACAAATAAATGCTTTGTTTCTTATCAGAACTGCTTCAACACCCAAGGGAAGCACAGCAGGAGCAGGACACCCTCACTTTCCCCGTTGAGACGAATGCAGTGGCTGAGGACTTGCACATCAAATTCCTGAGATGCTGCCAAAGAAAAAACATCAGCGTCCCATGACCTGTCTCCCACCAGGCATTGCAGTGAAGCTCAGCCATGGCTGGGCCCAGCCAGAGAACTGATGGCAGGGGTGCTGTGGGGGACACAGCTCTGCTCTCCCCCATTACCAGGGACACACAGATCCTGTGGTGACTCCTCACAGGATCTGTAGCCTTGCAGGGAAACCCCTGGAGGAAATGCAGCAGCAGAGCTATTGCCTATGGCAATGCTATGGAAAGAAGTGGTAGTGACAAGATGACATTGAGAGTCTGACACTGTAGATTAGCCCAGAACCATATCAAAATGACTCGCAGTTATCAGATCTAGATGACAATGAGACTATAGCATCACTGTCATCTATACTGAAAAAATAAATAAATGCTACATGCCACTAGCCACAGGAATGGACAGGCATTATAGATATGCTGCAGCAATGCTGTCTATGGCAAGGATGGTTCAAGAGCTTTGATAATTAACCTAAACTCAAACTTACACAATTTTGTCTTTTTCATTAAAGGGAAAAACATATGCATGAATACTATGATTAATCTAGGGATAATTCATCTTACAATCACAGAGCAAAGTGCTGGTAATTGAACAATACCAATTAGGTATCAATAAATATTGAATTAGTACCCATCATTCTGATGTGCAGAATGGCAAGGATGGATGCATCAGGCCAGTAAATTGGGTACCGGATGGAAAACCTTCTGCATTTCAAATGCCCTCCTGTGAGTAGCATCCAGCAATCCTATCTGTAGGCATTAGGCACAAGACACATTAACAGCCAGCAAACTCAGGCTATGTGCAAGGGCAAGCACACAAGGGCTCTCTGCTACACACAGTGTGGTACCCCCAAATCAGTTCTCTGACAGACACAGAGCAATAAGGCAAGTGGCGCTGTTGGCTGTGAGCAGACAGCAAGGTAGGAGGGACAGCTGCAATTATTAGGAGCAGTCAACAGCAATATCCTACAGGCAAGGAAAGAACACACCCATGTATGAACAGAGGAAAATAAAAAACACTTTTGTCTCCCCTTTTTTCCAATGAAAACATGTTAAATACTAGGTTTCTTTTTCCATTCAAATAATTTTACCAGAACACTGTTGTAACTGCTGTCCAAAAAACTCAATTTCTCTTCCTACAAAATTTTAGAAGTATTTAAATTTTTATTTCAAAAGAAAATGAGATGCTTCAGACTGACCACCAAGTCATTTGTCCTTTATTGCCACACTTGTTTTTCTCTTCCTTTTTCTTTTTCATAAAAGTCATACATGGAAACTACAAGCTAATGAAACAATGATGAACATCTACTTCAATAACACCAAGAATTCTCAAATGTGCTTTGTTTGTTTTGTTTTTTCTGCAAAATTAACACATTAGAGACTATTTGCCACTGTACAAAATTCCTTTCTTTATTTATGAAAGCTACATCTTTACTATCATGATGTGAAATGAAAAGCCTCCTGTACTTGTTGCATACAATTAAGCTGCAACAAAAGCCAGCCCAAGCCATTTCACATTTCATAGGGCTGCAATTATTCTTTAACTGTTAGAATATGCTGTCCCCCAGGAGCTAATTACAGAGAACCTCTCATCACATACAAGAAACACACAAACAAATCCTTCAAGCACAAAGCAAATGTTCAACATTAAAGAGATGCATTCAGGAAGTCACACCAATCAGTTTGGTTCAGCTAATTACTAATCTGATTTCTGGAGTAGTTGCATTAGATAATTATGATGCCCATTCACAACTTGAAAGCCAGGACTCTGACTGATTTTAATAAAGATCTAGGACTCGAAATAAAAGTAAGAGCAAAGTATGAAATATACATCAGAACGGGGCTGATGGGGTATGTTTGTTTATTGCCTGCACTTCCTTTGGCTCTTTGCTTTGGAAGGCCTCATCCAGAGTTTGCTGAACCCAGCAGGAAGACTTCCATTGATATCACTGCCATTTGGATCAGGCCCAGAATGACAAGGCATGGCTTTGCCTTGCAGATTACATTCATGAAGTGCCCAGGAAGGAGCTTTCCTTGCTCGATTTCGGTCGGGCGAGAGCCGCGTTCCCAGGCAGCCGGAGGAGCCCATCCCGCGGTCACTGCCCTGGGCCAGGCTCTCACAGCCCATCCTCCAGGGCCCAGGCAGAGGCAGCCAACTCTGATAAGAATGAAACTCTTCAAAGAACCCATTGTAAATGTGCTTTAACTCACATTTTGCTTGGTTTCAGCTTCTGCAGGATTTTTTCTTCCTCCAGCAATTGGTTTGCTGGAGTTTGAGCATTTATAAAGGTGCATGACCCAGAATGCAAGGTACAATAATTCCTCTAGTTTCTGACCCAGCTGAAACTCTTAATTAGTCCACTGTCGTTTATACCTGAGACTGGCAAATTTTTTCTTGATGAAATGCTAATAATTATGCTTTATAGGTAAAACATTGTTCTAATTAAATGTCTGATGAAGTAAATATACTGAGTTCAGTTAGTAATCCAGCCCTTAGTTTCTGCTCCTTTTTAAAGACTTCACCAGATAGAAGGGAAAAAAAGTCTTTTAAAGTTTATTGACACATTTACAAGTAGCAATTCATTGCAAGTGACAACCCAAGTACAGGAGCAAAAAATTAAGAATTAAAACTTTTCAATAAGTTAAAGCATCGCACATCTTGCACCAACGAGAGTAGTACTACTAAGCTATTGTAGGCAATAAAATAAATACAAAAAATGCAGATCTTGACCAGTCATTTTCATCATTATCATATGTAACACCTGAATTTCTGAGGAATGTATGGTGGCATTAAATAACTGAAGTTTAAACAAATGCTGAGCTTTAGGTAGGTGAACCAGCTTCAGGAGAATGTACTCGGTGGTTCTTTGCCAAGTTGGGACAAAAGTAGAGATTAAAATCCCATATTTTAAACTAATTAAAGAATAAATGAAGTTTCAGCTGCAACTTGAGGTTCACATAAAACTCAAGAATAAAGGTAATAAAAAAGATAAAGGCTAGAAAAACAAATATCAGAAGCAAATTTTCCCATAGTTCCTTGAGACTAATCAGCGACAGTTTCACACTGTAGGGTCACAAAATCTGTGTATGTCCTTGAAATCAGCCCACTACATAGGGACTGACCACATCACTTTGTGCACCCACATCTACAAAATCACATGATTAGTTGAAGATTTTTTGTTGGTTAAAACCCCCCACAGAATAAAATATCCATTCAGACTGGCATTCCTCTACCTGAGTATCTCAAATAAGGCAGAACTGCACTATTAAATTGTTTGCACATAGTCACGCTGGGCACTTTTTTGAAGCATTAAGGTGAAAGGGGTTCTTTGCTGCTGTTAAACTAAATGAATGAGACTTGCAAATCTGTATTTCAAAGTCAATAGGCTACAATATTTACAGGGCTGCCATATGTGATAGCTTAAAATTCAAAACTGAACGAAAATTGTGTGGGGTGGAAACTAATGTTATGGAATCTGAACCAAGACTACATTTATATTTCACTTTAATGCTCTAGCTGTTTAATCAAAATATGAATAAAAGGTCTAAAAGACCAACACGCAAAAATATCATACTTCTGGAATTTAGCTTTAGCTTCCTATTGTCAACCAATTACTGTGTAATTTTTTCCCTGTGACTGAATAACTAACTGTTAGCAAATAATGAAAAGGCAATTACAGCAGAGCTTTGTTCATATTACCTTCTTCATTTTATTCAGGCTATAATTATTGTCAGTGCTGGAGGCTTACTGTACCATGTAAGTGGCACCAGGGAAGAAAATGGAATGGGCTGGTGCATGGAAAATTGCAAATGTCACAGCTACCTTCATCATCACCGTTGGACTTCAGAGCTTAAAAAAAATAAGCAGAAAAAAGCTCTCCATGTACATTTTGCAAATTCTGTACCTCAATCTGTTGCAAAGGATGATGAACTGGTAGAAGGGAAAAAATTCAGGTACCATGTTCGTTCTTTTTTTGTTCTTAACCTCTGCTGCCCACCTCCCCCCAGTATTTTTATTACTATTTAATTCCCAGAGGACAGCTCCTTTCTGCCACAGCGTGCCTGGAAAAAAACTCATGGAAATATTCTTATAGCAGCAGTTCTCATTAAGGATGTCCATGCTGTTCTATAACACAGTGGCATATAAATGATGTATTTTATGGGGTTTGATCTTTACTTCTTTGCCACATACAGACATATCCCTAGGAAATAAAAAAAAGAACACTACAACCTGTGTGTGCAGATTTAGTGTGCCATACTTAGGGTCTGACATTGACCATTTATTTTGATCACTGTTTCTCTGGGCTTCTAGTATGTATCAGAAATGATACATACAAATCAGAAGTGTGATATTTCATTTTAACTTTTTTTTTTAGAAAGAAATAACCTTCTTGTGTATCATTCACATTGTTTTTCATTCACATTGTTGTTTACAAGAGATAAACTCAGTAAAACTATATTTGATGCATTTTATTCATGTGCAGTGTTGCAATTACTTTTAAAATAATGTAAATCATTATATAGCCAGTTAATTTTTCAGTATAAAGGCTGACATACATTAAAAGACATCATAGCTTGATGCTGACTTGTGTTTAAACTTGCTTCTGAACTGACTGGCAAATTTTGGTAAAAATTGCTTATTTTAATGCGTGATAATTCTTCTGATCTAGGTTAGTAAAAGAAGAAATGCATCTTGATATTTTCATAAAATTGAGCTGCTTTGTACTTTCATGGATCTTCCTGTCAGATACATGTATATTCATTATCTTTCTTTAGTATTTTAGTGCTGGCTGTTTATCTTCTACTACTGTTGCTGTAGTAGACACTTCCACAAACACTGCATTCATAACCTAACATTTATAATTGTTCCTTCTCCTGATACAGTATTTGGCCATTCAGTATCCCCCAGCATATGAGCACTCTCATGATTAGAGGAGTGAAGTTTTGGAGACTGCTTCACCCAAAGAAAACAAAGTGAGTTCTAGAAGGGGACTGTAAGTCTTCCATAAAAATATACGGATGGAAAACAGAAGCATAATGGGAAATGGCACCAAGTGAATCCACAAAAATAGAAAAACAGAAGCTGCCTCTCCTAGGCTCCTTTGCAGCCCTAATCCATTTTATCCTGCTCTTTTCCTCCCAGGAGGTGCTGCTCACGATAATCAATGCCTTTCTCCAGGTGGGGGGAAGGAGCCTTTGGGTGCCTCCTCCCCTGCCCAGACCCTGGGCCAGGGCAGGGCAGTGGAGGTGATTTCTCTCACTGTATTTCTGTGAGCACCACCCTGCTCCTTCAGCTGGGACAGCTCTGGGGCTGCTGCCAGGGAACAGCAGTGGGACTTTTGGCACCCCTTGCATTTATGGACAAGACCGGCAATTAAGCCCAGAATATAAATCACTGCCTTTCTGCTCCCAATGACTCAGAAACTACACTAAGATAATATGCTTGTCACTTTTATAGCTAATGTCTGCATTTGTTAATGATTTATTTAATTCGTTAAGCCTTTCTTAACTTTGATATCAGAAATTGCCACATCCTTGTGAAAATGATCAAAAGGCATCATATTAGGAAAAATATTAACCACTTATTTCTTGGAGGGCAGAACAAGGAATCACAGAAAATTGTTTGGAACTAACTACTTAAGAAAAAGTAATTCTAATTAATGTAATTTGGTAGAGACATCCAGCACTATTTTTTTTCCCTAGGTTTAGCCAGCAAGGACTACAGAAACTGCTTTAGTGCAAACTCCCTCTTCCAGATAGGAGAATTAACCATGGAATACCCTTGAGCCAGAACAGCTCACAGAGCAAAGGAAGGGATCAGGAACACACTAGATGCCTTAAAAAGTCTGAACTTTACTCAATGTTAATTAGATGAAAAAGAACTGAAAGTAAACACAGTTTGTCATCCTAGGCTGGGGACATATTGGTACATGACACCCAGCCTAGAGTTCATCACCAAGAGAAAAACACCTCAGTGGATGCAACGTTGCTCTCTCTGAAGGCTCTTCATAGGAGTTTCAGGTTTTTGTGCTTTGCTCTAAACACCTACTGCAAAAATCTAAAGATTTCCAGCTTCCTACTGAATTTTCACCCAGCAGTTTCATGTGAGTGCCTTTACACAGTCACTCAGACTTTGCTTTGTCACTTGAGTGTGAGGTTAGTCTTGCTACTCTGAGGTGACTTCTTTCAGAAAAAGTTAACATTGGGAGTATACCTTGCTTAACTTCATTACTTTAATTTAACTTCCACACTAGCAGCTAAATTTCTAAGTGTGTCTATCCTGTTGACTGCAAACACATCTCACACCAGCCACTCATCCAGCCGCCTGGTCCAAGAGCCCTAAAACCAAAATTGGAGTCTTTTAACCCCACCAGTGCTCTGCTTAATCTGAAGGAACACCCTTGGCCCTGCCACAGTGAAAGGCTGATATGCCAAAAACCTTTCCCATAAAGTGTTTTTTAAAGCATGGATCAACATTATTCATGGAACATGCTCCCACTTGTCACAATGGCCTTATATTTAGAAATACTGAGAGCTTTCACAATCTGATTGTGGTGAGCAGCACTTACCAAGAATTATATCCCACACACAAAACATTGCTCTACAGTGAATTTATTTCATCTGAAATGCCCCTGGAGTGGAGGCCCAAAATTTCCAGCATGCCTCCTCTTCCAGTGATGCACTGACAACAGCAAAACTGCCTGTACTCTCACAGGCAACCTGAGCCCAAGGGGGAGTGAACTCTGGTCATTCTGGAACTGCAGAGGCCTGTGTGGTACCTGCAACAACTGCAATTGCAGTCATGTATCTGGGTAGTCAATTAATGCCTGTAAAATGCAGATGTCTCAATAGAATAATAATAATTTAACTATCCTATAGAAATTATATTCAATTCTTAGTTTAATTCATGATCCATGGGCAAACCAACAGCTTAAATAGTTTGTTTTCATTTTTCTAAGTAACAGTATATCTGGGAAATGGGAGTAAAATCAATTGCATACAGACAGCACAGTAAGGGCATTTCCCTTTTTATACATTTTCCCTGGCAATGCTTCGGAACCTTTGTGGTCTGTGGTCATTTTTCAGCTCTCTGTGTCAACAAAAACAGACTTTTCAGCTCCAAAAGAAATGCATCACACATTAAATCCTTACCAAATTTAAGCCTACTTTGTAATTTTTTAGATCCTGAATAATATCATAAACTTTTGGGATTACAGAAATAATAATGACCAGAGCCCAGGCAATTTAAGCCTGCTGTGCTAATCGCAGAGTAGAAAGTCTTTTATAATAACATCTACATGCTAGAAAAATAAAGATTTCAAACCACCCAAAACCCTGCTCTTTCCATTCCCTGTAACAATGCAGAGGTCATTGCTGAGATAATGACGCACATCCTCCAAGCCTTCAGTTCGTGTCCCAACACGGATGAAAAATAATCTGATCACTTTTTTTCATTAAAAAAACCCAAAAACACTATTTCTTAAAACCAAAAATAAAAATATCCCCTGATTTATTGAAAAACGTAGTATGATGTCAGTGTGAATTAATGTTTCCCATAGGCATACTAATAAGCTCCATGACATAATAACTTGTTATACTACACCAGTGGGACCTTAAAATTATTCCAAAGATAACATAACACAACACTTGAAGCAGCAGGAAACTTCCAGCATGCTTTTAGATGTTTTACAGTGTTACTAATCTTTGAATTGCTTGGAAAAACTGAAAGGAAACAGAATATTTAAAATTGGAAGCACTGCAGCTAGAAAATGACTCCATTCCAAATTCCAAATGTGCACAGGAGATTAATGTCAATGTAAAAAAAAAGCAGCAGAAGTGGGGAAGTTATTAAATGCACTTTCTAGATTGGACATGTGCCTTTTGGTAGTCCGGAGAAAATCTGTTTTTATTTGGCTGAGTTATGAGGGTTTAAAAGAATGGACTTGCATACACAACAATTTCTTATTAATGAGAGGTAGGTTTCATTTATTTATTTATTTGCAAATGAAATTTAAGCTAATGATTGCCCAGCAACAACATCAGGACATGCTTGAGAAAAGAAGCAGAGACTGCTTTTTCTGTAGTACATAAGGATACCATCTAATGTCAAAATCCCTATGAAGTCAAACTAGAAATTAGTGCAGTGTAAGCTAATAACTCTGCATGGTGAAGCAATGTGCTCTCCAGGGTTAAACACGCCAAGCAGACAAAAAAATTATAATTAAGTGGTGTGGTTCAGTTCACTAAACTGCCAGAATTTCTATTTTAATCTACACATTCAAACCATTTATTCAAACAAGTCACTTGAGATATGAGGGAGGAACCATAGATCTCTCAAAGAAAGGCCACCAAGTGAGTGCTTGGGCAAAGATCTCAGTGTCCATCTAAGAAGGCCAGAAAGATCTCCCAGTTGTGAGACAGAGACCCCCTAAAGGGTTCAGGGAAGTGCCAAGCAAGGGCTGGCACATGGCAGGCAGTGGCCACTGCTGCAGCTGCCCAGGGAAGCTGCCTGCCCACTCCAGCCAGCACTGGCTCACCTTGGTGAGCTCACACAGCAGGGGCTGCTGGAGGGGCAGGTCCCTGCCCAGGTGACCCCTGGCCCTTATGGCTTGTGTGTCTTGGACAGAGACACTCTTCCCTTCTCCCAGTTATCAAAATTTCTGTGTGTCTGACATCACATTTACTCCATCATCTCTTTGAACCAGCTTCCTTTATGTCCAGTTTGTTTCACCACCATTTCCACTTGGCCTTGCTAAGACATATACCACAATTCTCTGCTTGTTCACTTCTTGAATGATAACATAACCCTGACCATTGCTCCCAGCTAAACTGTACAGTGTTCAACCAAAGCTAAAAATGAATATTCCATGCAAAAAATGTTAACCTTTGATCCAGACACATCTCTGGAATAAGTGATCCTGTTGTGCTGCAACCCTTTGATCACTCACACAAAAATTGGAACCATTTGCAAAAGTAAAGCTTGTGATTTGCACATAAACCAGACCCGGCAGGATGGTTTACAGAAGGCTGGAGTATCCACACGTTACACTGGGAATGCTTGGCCAGTGCTAATACCGTGGACATGCACTAAAACCATTCCCATCGTGGGTCTAACATGGGTTAAACCCAAGTTTCTGCTCAACAGCCCTGCAGAAGGAAGCAGGATGGTGTGTCTAAGACAATTAATCTCCCCAAAGTCAATGAGCAAGGGATCTCACGTTAGCAGGTACCGCGGGACAGAGCAGCCAGAGCAGCTCTGAAAGCTCCATCAGCCATGAAAGATTCGGTTTCCTATTCATTCACTCAACTGCTTCAACATCACGGGAATCTACAACAACCGTGTGAAACCATTTTCCACAGTGAACCTAGAACACCTGGGGAGCTCTTTGTAGTCTCTGCCAAGCAGCTATCTTTAAAAGGAAGGATAAACTGCAATCTGAAAATGTCAGATACAGACCGCTACTGGTACAATGGCAAGGCACAGTCAAGCAGAGAGAAGGGGTGCAGTAGGACGAATGCTTTGGGCTAGATAATGAATAAGATGGAAATAAATGTAGAGAATTAGGTGGAAAAGGAAGTATTTTAAGAGTATGCAAAGGCTACCAAAGGATTGAACAAACACAGCAGCAGAGATGAACAGAAAGCAATACATGAGAAATTTTGAAATTTGCTATTCCCACAATCTGCCGAGAACAGGCAAAAAAAAAAAAAAAAAAAGGAACTAAGTTATAAGCTGGAAAATTTCTTCTCCCACCAAGTAAAAGAATATTAATGTGATATACCATTGAAAAAGGTATAGGAGCTGTGTCCTTGTCCCTAACTGAAGATTTTATGTTAATTTATGAATGAGTCATGATCCAAGGAAAAAGAGAAAAACCTATACCAAATATATTTTAATTTCCTTTATCTCTTACAATGGACTTGTGGTGAGGCATTGAAAGAGAAAACTTATTTGAGGAATTCAGTGTGGTTATTTCACAAAAACAACACATTTCCTTCACTGACAAACAAAACATAGTCTGAGTTTCAGACTGAAGCAACAACTCCCCTTAAAATACTGTTTGATTTCTAATATTTGACATGGCAAACAAGTTTAAACATACAGGAAAGATTCACTTTAATACCAACTTTTTGTCCATGTGAAACACCCCTATATAAGACTCCCCTTTTGGTGGAGACCCTGCGCAGGAAAGCACTACAGCAATTTCTGGGTTTTTTCTTGTAAAATGTATGCACATAGACAAAATTCAAATTTCTGAGTTTCTTTTTGCTAAACATTTTATATCATCTGTCTGTAGAGATACTCAGATATGTTGCCTGTGCTGCTCACAGACATTTCCACTGACTAATATTAAAATTAAAACTATCAACAATAAAATAGTTTCCCTTTTTTAATATTATAGTACATATTACAGGATTTATTATTATACAATATATTATTTTATTACTTCTTAACAATAGTCCAATTTAAAAAAATATGTGAAAGTGTTCAAAGCAGATTTAATGCCATTTACATCCCAGAGCACACTTCTGCGTCTGCTTGGTGTATTCATCACTCACTAAATATCTAAGCACAAACAGAATTTATCAACAGGCACAGTGCAAAAATTCAGTCAGGAAAATGGGTAAAATTAAAATGGTAGAGATTGCAAATGCTGTCATTTGGTTCATTTGAGCCCAGATAACAAATATTTATTTAATTGAGAAACACAGTCCATGCAAACTCACAATTGCATTGACTTTTAGTCAGATTGAGAGGGTGTGGTCTGTCTGTGAGTCAGTAGAAGTGTTGCTGGAAACTCTTATAAACTTGATTTAATTGGACTTTTGAGATTGACTCCAACAGACCATACAGAGATACCACCAGCAGTACATTTCTATCTGTATGCATTCCCATACTTGCAGTCTTCTCTTCTCATCAGAGCTTATCTTTTGCATGGCAAAATGACACAACTTAGTTATTAGGGGGACCAAATAAAATGCAAGTGACAATTAAAATTTAAGTGCAAATTAATTACATGCCTGGCTATTGTCAACTGCATTAAAAGTGTGCTGATGCCATCTAATTGTGAAAAAAATTGAAGTTATGGTCTATGTTAAACATCAAGGCTCTGTAATGCAGGTGGCTTATCTAAAACCACTGTTTCTGTGGCCTGTTCCTCTTGTGTTAGACACCAGTATCAACACAGTTTTGTATGGAAGATAAGTAATCTCACAGGCTGTTTTAATTTCTCATCATTGATTTTCTGTAGGGTACACAGGAAGCATCTTCAGGATTTAGATGATTCCCATTTGCAAATATTTCTAGATAAGATAGTCATATGCAATTACAGAACTATCCTCTCAGAAACAAACCCATCTTGCAGACTAGTGAAAAGACATTCATTTTCATGATATAAAGTCATGGGTAGAAGAATAAAACATCCTAGAGGGTCCCTTGGTAGCTGTTGTCACATTTTTAGAGACTGATGCTATAAGGGTCTGATTCAGAACTCATTGATGCTGGGGCAGTCATTCCTATGCATGTCAGCAGATTTCAGAATGAAATAAGAACTTACAATGCAAAATTTCTGAGGGAGCCTTACAGATGTGGCAATGGTGCCCCTAAAAAGGAAGTTCTTGTCTGAAGCAAATTTCTGTAGCCAGCGGATTGGGACTGGGACCAGAGGAACCCACTTTTTTAGAACTACTAACACTCATAAACCATCTTTTTTTTTCCTTCCTCCTCTGGATGGTCTTGTCATTATTGGTAAAAATATACAGTCATCTCTCAATCTTCCATCTCAAATTTTCTTTATATTCCTATTTTCTTCTTGTTTCAGGGAAGTTAACACGGAGTTCTTTTGCATGTGTCACAAGCAAAGTAACAGATGCCCTTGAAGCATCTTCCATGTATATCACAAAGAAAGAAAAGAGAGATGAAGAAAAGAGGGAGAGAGAAGAGAATGGAGAAGACAGAGAAAGGACATATATCACGGCCACAAGCATCTCCCTAGAAAAGCAGTAGCTAGAAAAAGGAATTTGGCCACAGCATTTTTAAGGATTTCTTATGTTTCAGTAGTAGCAGCACCAAAATTTATATCCTTCCACACCAAGCTGTTAAAAGCCAGGCAGGAATGTTATATACTGCTGTATGGTAAGGCAGACTCCAGCCCCATGGCAGTGGATTAGCTTAAAGCCATTGCTGAGGCTGGACTCTCAGGCATTCCAACTCATTCTGTGCTCAGAACAGCCTTTATGGACAGGAAGGCTGGATGATGATAAGGGAAGGCAAATGCAGTAACCCAGAGTCCTTCAAACCTTACGAGCAACCCCTCGTCTCTAAGTGCTTGAGATGGTTGTGTCAATGAGCATAAGCAGTTAATGGGGCTGATAAATCTTTAAGACAGAAACTGTCACAAATTATGTTTCTGCACATTCTGTTACAACAAATCCAACCTTAATCTGAATCTATTCTACCTCAAGACCCAAGCAAGTCCCTGGGAAACCACATCAAACAGAAAGAGAAACAATTTAAGAAAGACTGGCAACTGCAAAGAAATTTTAACCTTGGATGCATTTTTCTAGAAGAAAATGTAAGGCTTAAGAGCTAGAGATCATATATTTTTCCATACTTTAACATACTTGCATTGCAGCAAAAGGACGTGACTAGAGAAGATCAAGCAGAGGGTACATACTCTAAATATCTGTCAGACAGCCATCCCTATCATGATGACCTGAAATTTCAAGACTGAACATGAAAAACAAAGCTAATTGTGTCTTCTCTTAATTTCATTAAGAATTCCTAATTCTGAAGGGGAAAAATATGGGAATACAGTGAAGTATCTGCAAATTACCCACATAAAGGCTACTTAAATGGAACATATACTTAGATCACAGTTCTTTTTTTACTTTTGATATGCCATGATACAGTACTCTCAGATGTGAGATCACATAAATCATTTTATGTGCTTTCATTTCACAATACGTTACAAAATCTTCTATAAATTGCCATAAGTGTAAAGAAATCCTGGTAACTGGGATTGTTTGCCAAACTATTGGGCCAAGTCAAAATTTCTATCCAGTTAATTACTTAGGCTTTCTTTCATTTAAAAGAATATGCTAAAAAATGTGGTCAAGCTAGTCACTAATGAGAAGAAATAGGAAGAGTGTGAAAATCTGGAAAAGAAACCTACAAACCCACAACCTTCAGGATTTCATCACTAAGAAAAATAATGAGCACATATATTTAACTAAGATGTCAAAAATTTGAAAATTAAAGTCTTGATTCCATCAGAGAAGTGAGATGAGAGATTTACCAAGGTTTAAATCTGCATTTTGACAGAAATTGCCCATATTGCAAACACTTGAAGTCTAAATGCCACGTTAATCCCTGTATCAGTGCTTCATCTTGGAATAATTGGAGGTGTGAACTTTAAAGACCAGGCTTTTCTATGCTTACTTTAAGAAATATCATCTTCTTTGATAAACCCAAAATCTGACCCAGCTTTCTGTATCATCCTTAGAGACAAATTTTACCCCACATCCCTCAGTAACAAAGTCACCACACCGATAAACCAAAAACTGCTCATCAGAGCTGGTTGGGTAAAACCTTTCAATTATTCAACCCTTGAAACATACAAAGCTTGTTTCAGGAGAGGCTTGCACAAATTCTGCACTGCTTAATAGGATATCATTTACTAGCAAGCAGCAGAAGTAAGAGATTAACTTGATCATGTCCCCATCCTCATAGATTATTTTTACAAAAATTACAGAAATATCTGTAGACAAAAGAACTCTGTAAGCAGAACTACTACCAAGCCTTAGTCATCACATATAAGAAAAAGTTTCTGAAAGTCATTTTGAGCATCTGACCTCACATGAGTGAAAAAACAGAGCTTGAACCACAGCTAATGTTCACCCATCTTCCAGCCACAGGGCCTGTAAGGAGATCTGAGCCCCAGTTTCACACCTCAGGCTCTGTGGATGTACAGTCAGGGCAGAGGTGGGCACTGCCTGGGTCACCAGCGGTGCCCACAGTATCCAGCACCAGTTGTGCACAACAGTGCACTGGCTGACCACTTTTCACAAGCATTTGAGCTAAAAGTCTGTCTCATGCATGTGAAAATAATTATATAAATGCTGGTTATTAGTGCCACATTATTCAAGAACAGCTTGGATGTGTGGGCCAAGTCAGCTGAAATAAATCCTCATAGCTTTGCTGTGGGTAATGCATAGACATTAGCATAAATTAGCTGAGGATCTGTCATATCTGACTCTTCCATGTAACAGCCTTAGCTCCATGACTATTTTGATGTTTGTCTTCTGAGGGTATTAACCCTAAAAACATCTGTTCTGACTATGTGCTGGAGAATACTTGATACTGAACCTAAGGTGACAAAGAAGGTGAGGAGTGGAGGTGATATCACTGGAAGAGGCCAACACTTCCATGAACAGCAGGAAACTGTTCTGAAAGCAGTTCCCTCAGCAGGCTCCAGCAATATCCTGGTGGTTGCACGGAGTCTTGCCAGCAGATGATGTCATAGGCTCTTTCACACACAGGAATAAAAGCCACATTTCTTTTTTCAAAAGTGTCACCAGCAACACACAATGTAAAATTTTAGTACCCTCAGGAACTTTATGCACGGGTACAAACTTCTCGAATCACCAGTGTGCTTTAGGAGCTGACCCAGAGTCCGTGTGCAGGATCACATCACAGAGTTGTGTCAGCCAGACTCTTTTGGGATGAAATTTAACAGAATTTAATTAAAATTAAATAGAAGATTCCTCCCAGCACCACCCCTGATGCCCTCCAGCCCATGGTCACTCAGTCCACAGGATAAGCAAGAACTCCCAGAACTGTACAGCATGGACTCGGTGTCCACAGCTCCACCTGCTTTGCTCTATAAATTCACAACCTGATTCACATTACCTGCAAACATATGCATAACCCCAGAAAAAGTAATGCCAAGTTATAGTTCAACTCAGTCTGAGACACCTTTTGCAAACAAATACATGAAAAGAACAAAGTGTGTAAACTGGCTTTTGTACATATGAGAATTGTGTCTTTCCTACAAATAAATTGATGTTCGTATTTGAAGCCTATTGTGTACAATTAAAAATGTCTAATTCACCCAAGACAAGATTGTCTCAGTGAAAGCCTGTCACCTTCTATATGGGAAAGACATGCATTATGTATTTTTTGCACTGACTTATCTTTGTTATGCATGAGGCATGTTTTGGCAATATATATATAATCTGGAAACATGCATTCAGTTTCTGTATTTCAGAGTTGGTACAATTAGCAGAAGTTAATTTTTGACAGCAATTTCCCAAAAAAGCAACAAGGAGAATTTGAGAATAAGCATGCTTGACACAGCAAAAACAAAGGTGTTTCTTATGCTTGTCTGTTAAGAGAAAAATCTATCACAATTCCTTGCTAAAATGTGTAGGTGAAGAATTTGTATTTTTAGAATTCAACTTTGAAGGAGCACGCAGCTTGTTAAAAATTACAGTAATTAAACACTAATTTATAAATAGCTTCTAGTTCAAACTTGGTACTGAAGGAGATAGAAAGAGTTCATTGGCTATATATAGGCACTTTTATGTTATTATTCACAACAATGAATAAAATGTGAAAGGGGGTGTGTATGGAAATGGACATAATGTATACATGATACAGCACTAGTCTGAGAATCTGTTTTCATGGTGCATTTTTAGCCAGGCCTTCCATTTAATGGAGCAGGCACTGATCCAGTGCACCAAGTTGCAGGTTTTTATTCTAGTTAGATGGTTATGAAGGCCCAAAAGTGACATGAGATAAGATAATCAAGTCTTTTTCCTTAAGGCACATAAAGGTCACAAAATAACATTTAATTACCCACTCTTGTAACATTTATAAAGGAGCAAATCAGTATTATTCCAGAGTGAATATCTAGGAATCAACAATGAATCAAAACATAAATGGCAATTATTTTGTGTATCTGAACAAAAAACAAAATAACTTTCTGCCAGAGGAAATCAATTCCCCTTCCACATACTCCAACTGGCCTTGGTATTTTGAAAAAATACTGCTACAACCAGTTTGCTGAATTTTAACATGATTTAAAAAAACACCCAAACTAACAAAACAAAAACAAGCACAGCAAACAAAAAAACCCCCAAACCTGTCCAGTTTTCACTAACTAAGCAACTTTTCCCCACTTTTTTTCTGATTTTCATGTAAGATTTAAGTTAAATTGAGGCTGAGCATTCATTTCAATTTTATGCTTTGTGAAGTGAGAAAAAGAGAGTATGAGACTGAACCATGCCAGTGGTGTCCACTTCTCTATCCACCCCACAAAAGTGTTCAGCAGTACTATTTGAGGCAGCCCTCTGTGCTGGAAATTAGTCTGTATAGTTGCTGCATACAATAAAAATTGTTTTAGGTTGGGTGAGCTGAGGAACACGTTCCTGTCATTACCACTGCCATAAATGAGGAACAAAGTAGATCCCAAAAGGTAACAGCCTTGACCTCCACCACCCCTGATGGGAATGAATCCGTGCACAGCCCTCAGCAGGTCCCAGTCACCACCAGGACTCTCCTGATGCTGCAATGGACATTGAGCTGTGCCACCTCATCACTAATGCTAATGCAGATGGCACAGCCTCAACCCCACCTCTATTATGATGAGATGTATGAGAATGTATGAGATGTATGACTACTGCTAGAAGAAATTTAGCTATTTTTCAGTCTTTTAGAGCTTCTCTTCCTTCAACCTCCACCTGCAAGTTCCTAAGTCCTCTGTGTCCTTGTGGACTCGCCATATTAATAATCGTAAGACACGAGTAACATTTGATACCAACATGCTTCATTTCTAACTGCATTATGCTTCAAAGGCTTACCAAGAGGTACAAAGTCCAACAATTTAGAGTCAATAGCTACTCAGAGTGGTTTGCAGTTCTACTGCTAGAAGAAATACTAGCAATTGAGAAGGTATCTGCAATGTGAACATCAGGCAGAAGGAAATGGCTGTGATGAAACACAGTTTCAAGTGAGGCTATCAGTTCTCATACAGCTGACATCAAATCCCTGAGGCTACCCAGAAGAAAACTGAACCAAAAAGCCTTATCTGATTCCAGAAAGCTGTATGTTGGCAGCCACTACCTTCATTCTTCTTAAATTATCACAGAACCTTATATATTTATTTAGTGGTGACTATTTAAAACAACAGATACTAGAAATGTCTGCTCCCCACATTACATAAGTACCTTAGAAAGCACCTGAGGAAGAAGGGAGTTATTGAATGAGTATAGCCAAAGCAACAAAACATTTGGGAAGAATATCAACATGGGATCTTCTTTTGGAATAGTGAGAGAGTTTTGCAATTCTCTGTTCTCAAACCATCTCCCTGTTGCCATTTCCCTACTAATTCAGATCACAGTTCCTAACACACAACCCTCATCAAAATGAAGAGCTGAGCACTCTTATCTGCAGTCAGACCAGACTGTCTGGAAAATAGCCATAAGACAGGAGTGATCACTGAGTGATGACAGCTTAATTCACAGCTAAGGTGCTATTAAAACAGCTTCCAGTGTTTCCAAAGCTGTTCCAAAAATCAACTGTCATAACCCCCACCATGATACCTGGTCATGACAGTAAGAAAATGACCACATAATCCCTGTACTCTTCCTTTAAACACAGAGGATTAACAGATCATGTATTTCTGTAAATCTTCATTGTACCAGACAGTTAGAAGTCATGATAAGAAAGAACCACGCTCGTAGTCATGACTAATAAAGCAGAGCTTGTCACTTCTTTTGGGGTCACCAGAGCTGGATTAAGCCTATCTAGCTTCCTTTACAAAAATATGTAGGATAGATTTTAAAATGTAAATGACCACTTCAGATTGTGTAAAATTAACTGAAGAGGCACTAAAAATGCATTTATTATCACAATAATACTGCTATTCAAGTGTTGCTGCAATTGAAGCAAGAGCTACCTCTTACAACAACACAGGGAGAAGCCTGAATTACAGGACCAAGCAGTAAAAACAGCTGACTAAATGGACTATACACCTCCTGAAAGAAAATACTCTTCGTTTTTGCATAATTTGTTGTTTCATCATATGGCTCTGCGTGATGACAAAGTTCAACCACAGATGAATAAAATAGAAATCTCAAGATCCCTGATGTCCAGAACAACAAGCACTTCTGACTGTAAAAGTTCAGGGGTACCAAGCCAAAGTGCACCTGTGGGCAGAGCTTCAGGTCACAGTTCCTCCAAGAGCTTTGAGAACAAGCTACACCAAAGGAACTTCTACCCCTAAACCAGGAACTTTTTCTATGAATTAAGAAAATATACTCAGATGTCACTACAAGCCTCTGGAAGGCAGAACCCCAAGCAAATGAATCCCATCTCCCCAGGGACTTGGGTTGATTGTTGGCAAGGCAGAGTCCAACAGAGGCCATGTCATCAACCAGAACCATCTGCACAGAGCCCAGTGAGTGGCATCTGCTGCTGAAAGCTGACAGTGCTCAGAGCAGCACTGTTTCTTCCCTCCTCTCTTGCCATGCAAGCCCAGCCAAGGAAAAGATTGCTCCACAGACCTGTGGGTTCAGCTGAGGAGCTCTCCTCAGAACTGCTGAATGAGGAGCTGAACACCACTGTCAGCCCCCTGCAGCACCAAGACCTGTGGTTTAATCTTCTAACCTGCTCCAGGCAAGGTCACTTTTTAATCCTGAGAACAAGACATCACACAACTGATTGGAAAAACCTTTCTAGAACTGCATCAATTCAAAAGGAATTTTCCAACACTTAGGCATAGTTAAAAGAATAGTAACTATAACTGATTTGGAGAGATTAAAAGGATAAATCACCGAGGATGCTGGGGAAGATAAAGCCAGTGAAGTGAATAAATGTTCTGGGTGTGGAAGGAGACAGGCTGGTTTTATCAGCCAACAGCATGGAGTCTCAGACCTAAGGCTATTATGATTAACGTTGCTCTGTCCTTTAAAAACCCTCTAATGTATTCAGTGAAATGAAAGAGCAAGAATGTGCCTGAAGTAAGGGAATGTCATGACAGCCCTGGTCTGAGAGCCCTGGAAATGCTGGAACCAAATCTTTCAATTTGGCAGCATGAAAGTCAGGAGGCAGAGTGACTGTAAATGGTCTGGAGAAACACTCTCGACACTGTCCCGCTTTTTAAAATTACTCTAGTCTGAGTAGTTGGTTGTTCAGGTACAGAATTATTAATTTTTGTCTCCAGAGATTAGTTTTGCCATTATCACCAAAATCAGCAGAAAATTTTGTGCACAGGAGTGTTGAAAGGGCTACATAAGGCAATGTAGTTGTCTGAATGTTTTTTTAAATTATTATTTATTTTAGGAGATGCAAGTATAAAATATTGAACTCAAATTTGTGTTATATTTCAATTCTATTGACAAAAGGAAATCACTTGCTTTCTGTCTTGAATACAGGGAAAAAATTCCAGCACATAACCCTTTATGGAAAATAGCTACATTTGTAGGAGATGGAAAGCCAAGACTGGCCCTTCCCTTTGGTCCTGGGAAAAATATATTTTAAAATATTTTGAGCCTCCATATATGTGGAAATTCACTAATCACTTCTATGTGCAAGTAGCTCAGCATGAAAAAAATACTATTACTCCCTTCCATAGCTTTAGCAAGACAGGTATCAGCACGGCATATTCATATATCCCTCTGTGATTTATATGTAAATATGCAAACATCTTCTTGAAGGTCTCTTATTTTTGAAAGAATCCTTTTGGCAATTTGCTATTAAAGCTGCATCCGTACATATAATATTAGGCTGCCCTTTGGTCTTCACAGAAAAAAGAGGCTGTCATAAAGCTATCTTCCTTTTTCCAGAGGCTTACACAAAGCAGCAATGCTTTCAGGGGTAACAATATTCCTTTTAAAGTGACTTCCACAGATAGTAGCTACTTTTTCCACAAGTAGCTTATACAGTGCTTAAAATGGGCTCTTTATGAAGAAAGATGGAGTGTAATAAAAATACCATTCCTAATCTGAAAATCTGAGAGACACTGGATGAGCCAGTTACATGTTTTGGGGTTTTGCTGCCAGGAAAAAGCACTCCCTCTCATCTCCTGGACCACTTAGGATGATTTGGAAGACTAGTCATTATTTCCTTTTGTTTTTTTCTCCTATTAGATCTAGTAGAGCTCCATCTTGGCATGTACAATTCCCCCCGGGTAAGCAGAGAAAGAAGCAATTAAGTACAAAATGCTAACAAGATGTCTGAGTGAGTCAACTGTGTTTCTAAAGTATCTGTGGGTTTTTGTGCACCTAAAAATCATTTCTAGGTCAGAGAAAAAGAAAAGTTAGGGTAAACCTAGAAAAAAGTGTCATATTAGGATATTTATATAAACTGTCATTCTTGTGTTTTCCCCAAACCTCATGTGCTCTAAGCTATCAATCAACAGCCTCCACAATCAGACTTTGAGTCCTGATGGAGTAGGAAGATGTCATCCAGGGAGGAAAACATGTGGAAAATCTGTTAGCCATGTGTGTCATTACTGATGTCAACATTTAAGTAAATATGCAAGAACTACCTAAGGTTCCTACAGACCTACTGCAACAGAAATAACTCAGAGAGCTTTGCCAGATTAAATGGTGCCATGTTTATCTCAATCTTTTCTGCAGTTACGGGGTTTTACCTGTCTGTAGCACAGGTGTGTTTCCTAGGAGCAATTTGAAAACTGCTGTGGAAAAGAAATTCCGAATTCCAGAGCAATTTGTTAAATTAATGGAAGTTTTCAGCTTTAATTACTCCCAAAAAGACCTGAAAATAAACATGTATTCTAAGTATTTTCTGAATGTGAGCCATCATATAATTAATTTCAAGTGGCAAAAGCAGCATTCAGAGTCTTGAGGTTCCCAATGCAGTTTCAGAAAATGAGAGTTACAAAATGCAGATGACATCAGCAGTGATGTGATATTCAAATCACAGAGAGATTACAGCAATTTTACAAGCAGGAAGAGGGACCAGCCACTTTTCATCAAAATATTACACAAATACTGATAAAGGCATATTCTAGTAAGAATTAGGATTAAACTTTCTAAGACTCCACTCATTCATAGCCGCATACAAGACAGCAGTGAATGCTGTAGGATACACATTAAAAATGAGAGATTAGAAACACGGAAAATTTGGATTAAACAAGAACGATGTCCAAAGCTCGGAAGCAAGGCGCCCTACACAAAAGCTTATTGCAGGCTGCATACATCTCTGTTATGGTGAAACCCAAATGCACTGTCACTAAGTTTTTAAAAATCAAACACAGTCCTGAGCAACCTCAAATTTTAAGCCACTAAATCTCAGTAATAGTTTTTAAGGAGAGTTCAAAAGCAAAACAGAGAAGTCAAAGTCCAAAGGTATCACAATGGCAGATCAAAGTGTGAAAAGGGATTAATGGCATCTTCAGCAAATGAAGTTTAAAATTCTAGTGTATTAGGGAAGGTCTTTTTTGAAATGGTAATAGGCTATACCTGAGCTGAAAAGACAATTAAGATAGTGTTAATTTTTTTTATGGTATCTGGCAGTAATATTTTTATCCTGTTAATTATACAGGAGACAGCAAATGTACATAATATGATAGCTCCATGCTGAGATGACATGCCTGCTGCCTAGTTAAGTGGCTACATTTATCCTATAATTAGCTTGCAGGAATGTGATTTGCATTGCATACCTAAGAGTATATATAATGTCAACTATGCCACAAAAGCCTAAAATGGAAACTGACACTCTCTTAGCTTTGACCTCTGGATAAAACAAGGTGATGCCTCTCATGACCTCCTGCTCTTTGTATTCAACCACACACAAGAAATGTATTGAAGTAATGCTAAATGTATGACAAATTCAAAATGTGCAGAAATTTAAAGTCAGGGCAGAAAATCAGTGCTGATGCTTCAGTCTGAACTCATCCCTTTTCAGAGAATGAGGATAATGATGGTTAAAAGGCAGCATCTGTGGTTTATTGGTATTGACTGAGAATTTTTTCTCTTGCAGGTAGAATTACAGGGGCATTTCCTGGATATATATTTAACTGGCATAGGAAATACATAGCTTTTCTAGGCAACTACATATGTAAAAACTTGTTATTAAAACCATGTTTTAATAACTTGTTATTAAAACCATGTTACTGTCTTCTGTATTTTCTGAAAAATCAGTATGAGGTTAGGGTGCACAAGACTTCACTGCTACAAATACTGCACATCTGGGTGAGCAAACATCTGGAATGAAATCTTAAGTTGAAGATATCATTGTCGGCATTTGCATTTGTGCTGTCATTTAGGGACAGACTCCAATATTCTCATTGCAAGCAAGCTATCAATCTACCCCGAGTTATTCCACTGATTTCAAGCTGTTTGTCCTTTTGTCACAACCCTTTGCTCCTGATCTCAGAACATACAGCTCCACATTGTTCTGAGTAGAAAAGGGAAACCAAGCAGCCACAGACAACTCTGAAGCTTCACTGGGTGGAACCAAGTCTTATCCAGACTTGGTCCACCATGAATTCTAGTTTGCTTCATAGTCCTAGAATATCACTAGAGGCTTCAAGCTCTATTCCTCATCCCTTCCCAGTGCTGGGAGAGGATGGGGAAGCAGTAACACTGGCAACCTCAGCAGCCAGACTGCAGCCTCACATTAGCCATGGGGGGAGAGAACCTGGGGAATTCTGCCCTTGAAACATGGCCAGGAAAAGTCACCAAATCAGAAACAGCAAAGCCAGGTGACAGACACCATCCCAGAGGAGGACACAGAGGAAGGAGGGAGGGAGGGACACAGGGCAGGCTCAGGGATTGTGGGACTGGCTGAGGAAGAGCTCTGGATGGAAACAAAAAGCCAGGGAGTGTGGGAAACACAGTGACAAGCAAAATGTAGAAGGGACCTGAGAGAGCTCTGACCCAACCACTCTTCAGACAGAATTCTTTCTGTGCAGTGCCACAAACTCCTCCCACTTGGGACCCCAGGCCTCTGAAGCAATGCTGGAAGGGCTGCTACTGATAACAGTGACTATGTAAAATTAACACATGCAATAAGATATTTACTTGAATTTATTTACTTGATATTTATCAGTACAAATAGCTGTAATTCCAGCAAATCCTTCCCCTGAATTTTTCTTTGCTTCTCTACCAAAACAGTGGTAGCTCCTATGTCTTAACACAAGGATTTAGGTGCTTTTTGATTTTTTTGCATTGCCATTTGACTGAAATTAAGTCAGTTATGGTTTCCTCACACCAAAACTTTAGCCTTTGCAGCAGTTCCAAGCTGCACTCACTACATTTCAACCAGGTTGCCTCACAGGTTTTGATGCCTTATGAAAATTTACAAAGCACTCTCTATTACACATCTCATCTTTCATTAACGTTTGCATTTTTGCTTGCACAAATATTCCAGCACTTTGTGCTTTTAACAGTTTGGCAGCTTCTAAAAAATCTTCTATTTAACCTCATCTTGTGACGTGGTTTCATGAAATTGCTTAGCTTGGTGCATTAGGTCTTCTCCAGTCAAGTGTACTGTAGCTCCCAGGACTTGGTCTGATATAAAACTCAAGGAAGTCCTTGCTCTCCTTAAAGTTCTGCCTTTTGAAATGAACCTATTATTCTGTCTCTTTCTTTTTGTCCATGATGAAATGATACTCTAAACTTCTCTGATTAAAGTACATGGCATGCTCTCAAGTATGCATTACTACATCTGTTTGCCTTATTGAACAGCTGAAAAGCATTCAAACTATTATTCACCTTTTTATTAGCATTCAGTACATTTCTGTGCATGTTCTGGCCAATATTTTTTTTAATAATAATGTTGATTGCTACAACACCACCTGGTGTTGCTGGCAACTGTGTTCTGAGGACAAATCTGGAGATAGCTGGGGTTTAATTTAAAAGCCCAGTTCCTGGAAGCATGTGATTAGATAAGAATGTTTTGTTTTGGTTTGTTTTTGAGGGGGTGGGAGGTGTTTGTGTGCTAAAAAAAAAAAAAAAAATAGGAAAAAAGCCTAATCTTCTGAGGAAAACCTAAATGTGACCACAGTGTACCCCCAAGGGATCAGAAACAAGAGACCTCAAACTTTTCCTATTTTTTGTTTCAGACTTGACTATATCAGTACATCCTTAGACGTGGAACATATCCACAAAATGCACATACATGCTTAGACATGCAGACACACAGACTTCACACACTCCTTGATGGGGTATAGAAACAGTAATTTAGCAATTGTCATCAAAAGAATGTTTACAATATAAATCTTCCTTGCACCTCTACCCATACAGCAGCTCCTTTGAACCCGCAGTGTTTTCCAAGAATAAAGCAAAACCAAGATGCCTCTGTGAATATTTGTACTGACTCTTCACCAACTTCAGCAACTGATCCAGGACTATGTATGGAACCACTGCCTACATATTATCTGTTTCTAACAGACAACTGCGTAAGAAGTAACACCCTTGAAGAGTGCTTCAAGATCAGAAGAAATCAATGATGAACACAATGCTACAATTCCCCCAATGTACCTGACAGGATGAGGCACTGAGCTGGAGTCTCAGTTCAGCATGAGGCATGAAACAGGCAGCAAAGTTTCCAAGTGACTTCCTTACATTCAATGAAAATCATGTACAGAAGAATTGGTGACTTTTTATGTACTCTTAGGTCTTGTCAAAATACAACTCTGTTTTCCCACATCTTTAGCTGTTTAAGATTCTAATTTTCTCCTTTAAATTACACTCTCCAGTTAACCTGATAGGCAAAGGCTTTTCCAAAATCCCACAACATTGTTATCTAAGAATCAAACAGCAGGATGCTGGAGGAGCTGTTTAAACAACAGCTATTTCCAGCCTTGTTGGAGGACCTAATTTTGCAATATGTTGAAACACAGGCATCTTGATTAATCTTTAGTGGGCACCAAAGAATATAGTCCAGAATTTAGTTTTCAGGATGCTGAAGTCAATCTATCAGGGAAAAGCAAAACCAGCAAACCAAATCACCACTTTTATCCCACACACCCTGAACTAGGCATGTCCATCCAGCTACACAAGCCTTGTTTCTGTCTTGTACTCAATGCTGTGTGTCCTTGTACCTACAGGCACCCCAAAGTGCACAGCCCCTTCTCCTCAGGGAGCTTCTGCTGGCAGCACGGGGACCTTCAAACAGGAGCAGCCCCCAAGTTTCATCAGTTTCTCAGTTACTCACCACCAGCTGTCAGCCCCACTCCTGTCCTAGGGAAGAGACAATCTTTCCATGGGATATTTCTGCCTGGCTTTACTTGATAAGCTTCTCAGTCCTTTGCTCTCCCTCAAAGTCACCATTTGGCCATTAAAATGTTTCATAAAAGGCAACTTTATCTCAAAGCCAGTCTTGATATGTATAAAGAATCCCACATTTCTGTGCCAAGGTGAGGTACCTACAAATACAGTTCAAACAGGGATGTCATGGATAAACATCACCAAAAAGAAGCTTTCCTAGTCTGACTCTACTTGCTTGCTGTTTTCACAAGGGTCACTTTCTGTTCAACAACAGGGAGAGCACAATGTCCAAAATTCAGTAAAAAGATGTACAAAGTGCCATTCTGAGTTCCTGGTTTATACTGATATCAGCATTTAACTGGAAATCAACCTCACTTGATGGTGAGTGAAATATACTTTGTACAGTAGGATGCTGCCCCCAGGAAGTGTGAGAAATAAATGCCATGTACTAATGGTGTTTTGGTCACAATGTGAGCACACCCTGTGGGTTAAGAGTGAGGAAGGGGCTACAGCATGCTAAGTCAGAATTTGTAGAGCACCTGAAAAAATGTTGGTTTTTGAAGATAACCCCAAGGGGAAAACTTGTGGGAAATCTCCTAAATGGTGTGAAAGAAACACAGCTTTAAGATCTGCCAGTTTAAACAAATATTTTTGTTTTGTCTTTAACGGGAGCTAATGAAGTGCCCCACTTATTCTGAATCGCTAACGGGTTAGAACAACTAATACCAACATAGCCTTAGGTAAAGAATCCTGAGCTCAGCAACCACCTTTGAGTATTCAAGAGCTGCTGCTAAACAAGAACTGAAATCCATTGAAGCTGAAGAAATGGATCCACCTTCAGTTCCACTTTGAATTTGGCCCTATTTACTGAAGGAACACGAGAGAGTGAAAGGTATGAATTATCCAGTCATTTAAGCTGGTGGTGCTGAGATATGTAAACAATGTTTAAGATTCTAACTATGTGAGTGCACTCATGCATAAACATTATACATTTAACATATATAAAATACCAGTATTAAGGAGTCTAACAATTTTCTAAATAATTGATCTTTGTCCATTAGATGACCTGGATATTTTCCTGAAGATAGCAAAACAAGTAAGCAGACAGAAAAAAACTCTACAGAAAAAAACTCTGACTACAAAAATCCCATGCAGTTCACATTTTCCAGATGTTAGTATGTTATTACAATATGAGGCTGAGCACTGGATAGCACTGAACTTGCTTTTGCATTAAAATCAGAAGCAGCCTGCCTTCCTTAAACAAGAAATATCATGAAGAAAGAACAGTTCTATTTCTTTCTCCCAGAGAAAGTTTCTAGCAGTAATCTTTAGCTGATGAAAGATGGATACTGCAGGACCAGCTTTGTTTTTTGTTACCCAACATGAGGGGTTCCCCACTACAGAAGATATTAACATATAATTAGGTATCCACTTAACATTTTTCACACGTATACACATTCATATCAAAGCCTGATATAAAAAGCTACTTTCAAAACTTGCTGTGTAGGAAATCATGTGTGATCACTTGTTTAATCTGAAGGTATGGAGCAAGCAGGGATCCTAAGGCAGTGCTCCCACTGATCCCTACACAAGCTGCACATTGTTTGGTGGCAGAATTAGCATTACCAGAACAATCCCAGCAAGCTGGTTGGAGGTTTCCTCAACCCTCCTGTGTTGTGAAATGTTCTTCCTCACTGCATTTTGTAATTTGGAGCAAGAGGTGAGGACAACCAGGTTTTGCTCAGAATTGCTTTAACTACGTTTTAACAAATACCATTTCACTAGCTCAACTAAAAAAAAAAAAGTTGTGTTTGCTCTACAAAGCTGTACCATCACCCCAAGGAAACAAAACAGAGATAGGACAGCTCATTTCTAACACCAGGACTGTAAAAGTCAATGTAACACCAGGAGAACTGCAATGTGATGGTGGAAAACTAGCAGACAGACCACGAGCTTTTCCCCAGATAGGTACAACATACACGCGTGGTTGAGAAAGATTCATATGCGTTGGTACCTGCTGCAAATAAATCCAAGAATTTACTTTTCTGTTATGTAAGAGGAGGACTCCCCTTCATCCAGCTACCCATGTGAATACAGCCACATCCTCCAGAAATTTCTGCTTCCTCCTGAGCATGCTGCCCATAACCCCACAACAAAAGCAGACAGCTAATTTTTTTTCTTCAAAATTATTCTCAAAACCATCAGTCTATTACGTATCTTTTCCACATAAGTAAAAGAATGACAGTATGAATACTCATGTTCAGCAAAAGTTCAGCAGAACTCCCTGCACCAAGCAGGGCGAGGGCACCTGAGGCCCGTGTTCCCCTTGCAGCACCCACGAGGGCGTGCAGGCAGGGAGAGAGCACAGCCAGGGGAGAAGGCACTGGCAGAACGAAGCACTGGGCTGGCTGTGTTTGTGTCTGGGAAATGGAGACATGCCTAAACACTGTATTTTTTTAGACTTCACCAATAGGCAGCACATAAAACGCTAGAAATGCCTTTGATCTTGGCAAAATTAGGAGATAGGACTGTATTTGGGTCAACCGCCCCTTCCTTTTGCACCCTTGTAGAAGAAAAAAAATGCTGAAGGAAGAGCAGCACAACAAAGACAGAATTGCTCCTTTGAATAGAAACAATAGAGGCAAGCATCTTTAAAATAAAGATATTGTGATTAGGTTATACACTCTTCTTTTTTTTTAAACCTGCATTAATTTTGATTTATATTTAAATAAAAATGATTAAATTTTATCTTCTAAGATGGAAATGTTGTGATAAATACTGGCCCATGGCCAAACTAATCTCTAAAGCCTACAGCTTACAGCCCCTGTTGTCTTGTATGGATATTTGAATGGCAATGGGTTTTATCAGTATTTCTAAAGGCACTCATTTAATTATGTGGTTGTAAGAATTTTCAAAACCCCAAAGAATTAACACTACCAATACATATTCATATTTCTCAAATTAATTCAACCTGAACATTTGAAAATATTAATTCAAAAAACGCATTCATTTATTTTTATTTCTGTAAACACTCAGAGCTCTTTTCTGGTCTTGTTTACGCACTCATTTTATTTCTGTATAATTATGAAAAAATGATGTAGTGAGCTCTCTTTCTTTATGTTACATAATGCTGGCAATTGATCTATTTACAATGGGGCACATTACCCAGAAAAAATGAACCTGAGACAGCAGGAAGCTGGTAGCCCACAACAAAGGGCCAGAGCCACGTGCTGAAGCCACGTGCCTGTGGATGGGGACCCCGTTCTGGTGTCACTGGTGTGCTCCCATTGCCTGCCACGCTGCACTGATTCAAAAAGCTGAGCATTGTGAAGGGCCCCGAGGTTTATACATAAATGAAACAGCTTTGTAAATGAAAAATATTCTCACCAAACAAAAAAGTTGAAGTGTTTTACTTAAAAAACCATTAAAATGAATCACATCTAACTAAAAACAGGGGGTTTAACTTTTGCCAAACTGTTTACTCTTTATAATTAATTTTGATTTCCCATGTTCTACACACAGCCCATAGCAATAGGCTTGCCTAGCAGGAACCACAGCACCATTCTTCACAGGCCCCTCTACACAACAGCACACTTTGAGAAAGCTGATATTTTAGAAAAAACAAACTTTTCTGCTTGAGCAATTATCAGTCTGACATCACACTCCAGGTATGCAACGTTGTGTCATTTGACAAATGTTTGCCCACTTTGACAGGGAAAATTAGGACTCTTTCTTCTCTACAAGCTCATGAACAATTATTATGGCATCATTCTAGCATATTTACTACACACCAGAGAGAAAAATGACATTATCGCTTTTTAGCTGTCACTTAAACTAAACAATTCACAGGTATATATGGTTATTGCTGGAAAAGGGATTACCATTTCTATTAGCCAGCAGAACAACAGCAAGAAGATTGAACATTTTGAGAAACACAAAATCTGCCCTATTCATTATGCATCCACCCTACTTCAAGCTCAAGACTGTGTCAGATAACTGAATTTTTTTAGGCATCTTATAGCCCCCATGCTTGTATCAGTTTAACATAAGTAATAACAAAACTAAATTCCCTCTACTAGCACTAAGGCTGCTTAAAGGACCTGCTTTGCTGCAGAAGCCATGACATAAGGGACTGAAATCTCTAATGAAATGCTGCCTATGTTGATTTATGCAGCTTTAGTGGTACCATTAACTGAAAATTGTTCTTTTCATAGGCTTATAGAGAATCTGGTGGCTGTCATTGTTCATGATTCAGTGAGAATACTGGGTCTAGAATTACTGCTACATTTGGGTGGATAAGTGAAGGATGGAAGTCTGCCCTCATTTTGTGTTAATATTTCATATAACAACAAATACATACCATCTATATATAATAACATATCAGATTCCAACACTAGCACAGCTGTCATTAAGTAATCTCTTTAAAAGTCTTCCTGTTTAGAAGAAAAAAACAATTTTTTTCATGTTTGAGGAAAAAATATATACACACACATATATATAGACACATACGCATATATATATGTATATAGATATATGTGTGTGTGTGTGTGTGTATATATATATATATGTAATAATAACCAGGCAGTAAGCATTTAAAATTGTATTTCAGACACTAATGCAAGCAGCTAATCCTATTTACATTCATATTAGCCCTGGGTATCTTTTTCCCTAAGATTTACACATTTGTATGCTTGCATGAGTTGAAGTGCTTTTTGCATGATATCAGTACTTTTGTAATTTAAATCTATAAAAGGCAATTTCTTTTAAATATACTTCCTAACAGTGGGTGAAAGAAGCACTAAACTTATTTGAGAGCTGTACACATCAGTAAACATGTGCACTGAACTCCAGGCAATGTGCTGTGAGAGAATTAATCTTATACTGTATTAGCTAAACAGAAAGATTCTGGGACTCCAAGTAACAAGCATGGAAAATGTCCAAACGTTTTCCTCCTACTACCTAGAAAATGTGTATTTTTTAGGATTATGATTTTTAAAATCCAAGCCTTTTTTCTGTGAGTGGTTAATTTGATATTTCCTTACCTTTCTCATTTCAAAATTTGCAACAAAGGTAGTCCATAAATAGCCCTAATGAATTTTACAGATCTCTGATTTTGACTACCTTCCTCTCATCTATCACCTTCATTCTGAACAACAGGACTACCAATTTATTTAAAAGTCTATGATCTCCTTGCACTTACTACAGATATAGAAATGTCAGAGTCAAGAATATTATTCTCAGTGAAATTATCAGCAATTAGAGGGAATTTTTTCACTAAGACAGATGAAAATCAAGCAATTTGTATGAGAAAGTCTTCAGATACACTTGAGTAGGACACTACCTGAGTAGCAGAATTTGAAAGGGATTGTGTGCAGTAACTGTTAATTCCTTTCTGAGTATTTCTTTCATTTTATATTTTAATACAAAACAACAAAATTCAAGCATGGAGGAAGAGATCAACTTTGAAAACCCTTTCTAAAATGGTCAGTAAAATGAATTTTCAACCCTTGTTGACACATTCCCAGAGGCTGGTGAATGATACCTCTCTGCCTTTTTTTTTTCTAGATTAAATCCATCTACTGTCCTTAGTCTCCTTTTTCTCTCTTACACTCCTTCCTTTCCTCTTCCCAGACCCCAAGCTCTTCTGCCCAGGCACCCCTGTACTCTACCCACTTTCCTGTATTTACATGGACTTTCTGGCATGCCCTCTCTTTTCTCTGACTTTTGGAGCCTCTCTTACATGCCTCTTTCTGCCTTGCCCGTCCTGCTTGTCAATGCCATTTGGTAACAATGCCTTTAGAGCTGTTACTGTGATTATTCATGCATGAAAAGATGTCGGGAACATGGTGAAGACAAGTATTCTCAGATTCCTTATGCCCTTTCTAAAATAAACAGCCATTTGCAAAAGAAAAGAGGATGTGTGTGTTGTGAGGATTTATTGCTCCTCCAGCTCTAAATTTTGCCAGCACAACCAGTGCTCAAGACAAGCCAGTGTATATTTCTCTGACATAATCTCTTGCCACTCACAGATGTGTGTGTGCTTCTATTTCTGTACACTTAAAAAAAAGATCATGCTACCTAGAAGAGTACAGTTGATAAAATTTTAATAAATGAGTGAATAGTCTAAAAGTAGATGTGAATTTGACATGATATCTCATTATCTTCAAAAGAAAGGACACACAAACCATCAGTAGTGGCAAGGACATGGCAAGCAAATCTCAAAAACTGCATTTAACGCCAGCAGCACTGCATGTCCTTTTTTATTCATGGCCTTTTTTGCCTCACCCCTAAAGGAGTCGAGAACATGATTTTCAAAAGCAAATCTTACATTGAGGAGGGCTCTTGCAGGTGGAATGGTCTCTCCCCTATGACGCATCCAGAGCTGGTTTAATGTGACTTCCCTTCCTCCCACCCTTCAGGAGAGAGCTCTGCAGAGCAGTTCTTTTATTCCAGCCCTGGCATTTCAGACCTGAAAACTGGATGCAAATACTGTTTTAGTGATTCCCCAATCGCCCAACAGGATCAACCAGAATTGATCTCTGCTCTTTGAAATTAGCAGGTCTTACACAATCTTCCTTCTGTGTCAGACTTTTTCCTTTTTTTCGTTCCTCCTTTTTTTTCGGTTGTGGGGGAGATAAAGAGGAAGAGGGATGAAGGACAAACTGGCAAACAATGGGCAGCAATGGAAAGGGCCTGTATTGCTGGTTTTAAGCATCTGGGTTTGCTGCAGCCTGTTTCAAGTACTGATATGGATATGGAGTCACTGGCAAACTAACATCCTCAACTTTAGTTAAAAGAACTATAAATCTGAAATGAATGTATAAATAATATGCAACTGTCTAGACAGTATAGGTCACTTGCAAAGAGACTGGGTCAGGAAAAGATTGTCCATCAGTCAGACAACCATAACTGATTCTGATGCTAAATAATGGTTTAGATATTCAGTATTCTATATATGCGAAAGGCTTCACTGAGCATTGGATCTTCCCAACTAAAGTAGCCTTCTACTTATACATATCTTTATGCAGCCATAAGAAAATGCACTTGCTATTTAAACATTAAAATTAATGCCCAAAGAAAAAGCTATTTAGCAGGGGACTGGAACCAACCTATGTAATTGGCTTTTGGTAAAGCAAAAATAACCATCATACCCTACCCATGATAAACAACCTAATCTAATCGTAGATGGAATCTTAAAAAGGGAAACAATTAAAACTTCAAGCTGGCAAAGAAACTTATTTCCACTTACAGAGTCAGTTCACAGATACATTCAGAGAATTGTGTGTTGTATAGCCCTGCCTTGCTCTCTGCATTTCAGAGCACTATAACTTTCAGGTACCACAAATACAACCATACTGACTACATGTGCTTTTGAAATTATTCTGTCCATTCTAATGCATTTTTTTGCCACTATTATAGCAAAATAAGTCTTCAAAATAAGGTCTTCAAGGTAACAATGCTACCATCTTAATGTTTTCTAGGATATAAAAGCAAGTTTTGCAGGATTGGAGATAATAGCAGAGACCTATGCAAAATATTTCATTTATTGGCAAGTTACAAAGCACATTTATATATATTTGCTAAAAAAGGAAAAAGAAAATACATGGGTAATAAATCTGGCACACACAGCAGCTGGCACAGCTGAAAAGCAGGTGTTATAGCTGCAAGACACAACCAAGGGCTGGGTGTGATTCCCAATCCCAATCCAAGCACATCCCAGAACCAGACACTGTGAGGCAGAGGATGCAGCAGGCCACTAACTCCTTTCAGAGGTGGTGTGATTTCAAGGAGGCTCCACATGTTTGCATCACTGAATGCCTGTGCAACACATGGCCAAGCACATTTCAGAGCATATTTGGGAGCTCAGGAACAGACTTCCATCAAACCAAGCTGCACCATGGGCAGTGTAACAGCTCGTTACACCAGCAGTATCACAGTGTGCCCTCTAAATCCTACTGCTGTTTATTCTGAGTGGAAACACACAGGTTATCCTGCTAATTCTGAAACCTACTAGTATGTAGTGACTATATTTTTAAATGGATGTGGCTTAATTTCTATGTAAAAAAAAACAAAACAAAAAACAAAACAAAACAAAAAACCCCAAACAACAAATACCTTACTACTTTTCTATCTACAAATGCTATCAAACATTTTTACACAGAGGCTGCAAATTTGGAGGTTGATCTTTTGTTATGCTGGCCTACCTTAGTTCAGCTTAAGTACATCAGCCCAATTACAAATTTTAAATGCTGCATGCAAAGAGAAAGAGCAAAAGTCATGGAAATGAAACACCGATTTCCACCCTGCCAGTGCCGTGGCAGTGGCAGTGAACACTGCCCTGCAGAGGCATTACATCCAGCAGTGATGACAACAACCAGCCTCACATACCAGTCTCTTGCAACTTATACCAAGAGGAACTCAGCACTTCCAAAAATCACACCCACAAGGGCAGGTCAGGAAGCCCCTCACACACACATCACACTCTGACACTTTGCAGAGAGTGCTGAAACCCAACCTGCAAATCCAAAGCAAATTCCTGTGTCTGAGGGTCCATATGCTGGCAGAAAATACAAAGGCACAGAGATGGCCAAGCTTCTTCCAGGGCTTCACTGCAAAATCTTTGCCCAGTTCTACCAGTAGAACACCATTAGCCCTTAATCTGTCTTAACTAGACTGCCATACTTTTTTTACTCTAAATCCAAAGATTCTCAGAAGTCAATATTGCATACAAGCCTTGAAAATGAAAGACTTGTTTTTAATCAAGGCTAACAAAATGATGAGCACATTGAAGTTATCATTTAAGCCGTCTGGGCTAATCCTGTTCTTAATTAAAAAGACTTTCCGTTTGAGGAAAAAAATAAAATCAAGATATACACAGTTAAATTAAAGTGTTACATTTTGGGAAGTTATTTTTCAGGTTTTGGAAGGAAGAGATTTTGTGAGAGATCCTATTAGCTGATACTATTCTTTGTTTCTCCATTAGCAGCCTACAGGCAGAGATTTCAGGCTGGGATACAGATAGATTATGCCAAAATAGCTGTTTCTGAATAACTTCACGTGTGGACACTTTTATTCTGGAATAAGAATACAGTTATTCAGAAATACCTAGGCCTACTTTAAATTCAGACCCTGCATTAATCCAAATTAGCTTTCAAACACAGCCATCCCTTAGGCTATTAGAAGCTTGATTGTGCCTGGTATTACAAAGTTGTGTAAGAGCCCTCTCCAGCCATTCCGCCTGTAATCAAATTTATTCTGAGTTGCACTGTGGGGAAAGCAAACTGAGGCTTACATTATAAATGATTTTGAGGCTTTGAATCCATGTTTTTCTTGTAGCTTTTTCATAATGATCTCTGTCAGCTGTTCAAAGTGCCTCTGTCACTACCATCAGGTATCGCTAGTTGGTCTGATTGATTTCATAAACCAGGGTTCAAACAGGCACTGCTGGATCAGAATTAAACATATTTATTTTGAGTCTGCAAGCCTCTATAAACTCAGAGAATATTTGGGGGGCAGTAGAGAGTCTTCAGTGTTGCTGTGCTAATGGAAAGGCTTTTTATTTTGGATGTGTCACTATAATTTCACTGTTTTTAAAGCATTGTCCAGCCAGGCACAAAGACGGGAGAATTTTCTGTAAAAGTCAAAGCAGAAAAAATATGTAGTTAGGTTACATTGGAAAACATTGCCTGTCTCCAAGTGTGTTATTTTCTTCCAGATGCCATAGATACTTTATAAACAGAGTTTAGCAAGCAGCTCCAAGGGCTTGTCTACACTTGAAAATTAATTTGGATCAAGACAGAAATGAGAATTTATAGTACAATATGTCTTTATAAAGTTGTTCTCTTCACATTAAGCCCTCTTGTGCTTTTTCATAAATAGATGATTTTTAAGGTCCTGTCCAACTCAAGCCATTCTATGATTCTCTGATATTCCTTAATGAAAACTACCTTGTATTACATACACAGCACATAAAACAAGGAAGAAGGTAATTTTTACATCTTTTGTTAAAGAAAACTACTGGAACCCAAGTTCCACTTGGGAAAACAAAAAGAAAAAAAGTCCATGTTAATCAGTGTAACATCAAACAAGTTTTAAATATGGTCCCATCCTCAACACTTGTCACCCATCACTACATCAGTATAAACCTTCCTCATTACTGACAGCAATCTTAAAGAATGCTTATTTCTTTAAAAATAACAATAAAAAGCCATTGACCAGCTGGCAAAGAAAAATGCTGCAATCTGTCAAAGGGGGAAAAATATATGAAAAAAGAAGGGAGACATTAAAGTTGCAGAAAACAGATTTGTCAAATTTAAGGGGTCAGATGTTAAAAAAGAATGCTGGAAAAAAATTTACATTATCAGAGTGTCCCCAAACAAGGGAGGGAGAACAGAGTCAGAAATGAGTACACTTCAGTGCAGCCTCTCAAAGAGGCCTCTTCCCTTCAATGCAAGTTGCTCAAATTACAGCAGCGTACCAAAATGTTCAAAATCCAAATGACAAAGTGCAGAAAGAGATGAGAAGACATTTGTGAGACCATTCCCTTATTCCCACAGTCTGACCCATTTGTTAACACTTCCAAAAGCACCCAGCACCAGGCTAAGGGCACTCCTTAACTTCTAGAGGCCCCATGCTCAGTTAAGAAAAGTGGTCATCAGCTTGTGCCCTGGAAAATAAAACAAAACCCAACCAACCAGCCTTAACCCTGACCTCTCAAAATACACTGCCCAGCTTCTGCAGAACAGGGATTCCTGTGGAGTCCTGGCACAGAAAGCTCAGAGGTGCCTGACTTCAGGAGACAGACTGGGGCTCTGGACTCAGGAAGATGCAGAAACTTCCATACAAAATGGAGTAAGATGCAGAAACTTCCTTACAAAATGGAGTAAGATGCCTCTTCTTGACTTCAAGATTTTGTACCATCAAGGTAGGGGAACTTATTTTGCCTCCTTGTGCATTGTGAATTCCTCCTCCATGCATACAAGGATAGCCCCAGGCAGATGTGACCACTGCAGGGGCATCAGTCCTTCTGCTGAAAGGAAACCTAAGGGGATACTGTTACTTCTAATAAAGCCATTTTTTGGTACCTCCTGACTGTATGACCCAGAGTTTGGTGCACTCTGTGTGTATCAAGCAGCATTGCAGACCTTTACACAGAATGCAAAACCCTACTGGCATGGATTCACATATTTTAATATATTCTTCATTCACAAAACCCCACACTTGTGTATGCTAGCACAGAACAGCAGCACTGAAATAGGACTCTAGCATAGAACAACAGCAAATATTGTGATGCTATGAGCACCTAAAGAACAAGTCACAGTTTGGCTTCAGTTTACCATCAGCTCAGAGCTGGTTGGAGCACCCGTGCCCCTCAGGAATGGGGAATTGGGAGCAGGGGACACTGGAAGGCTGGGACTGTTGTGACACCAGATGCAGTGGCTGCATCACTGCAGCTGCTGGCTCCAGAGGCAGGGGCAGGTTCCCTGTTCACCTGCAGTTTTATGTCTCTCCATTTCCTCACACGAGGCACTGCCAGTGCACCACACCCACACAGCCAGAGCCATTCCTGCTGCTGTTATTTCATCCCAGAAGGCTCAAGAAGAGACCCAGAGCAGACAGGGATAACACCTGAATCCCTGGCACTGCTAATGTCCATTCACATTGCTGGAAAGAGCTCTGCTCCTTCAGGAGTGTCAGGGCAGTCACAGGTGTGTTTGTATCTGTTCTCTCACTGTTTGAACAGTGACAGTTCTCCCAAGGGAACCAGGAGATGGAGTTTATGGCATGGCTGTTCTCTACTTGCTTTCTGAATGACACAGAAGCAATCTGATTAGTTAACTGTTTATGACTTTAGCATTGAAATTTGAAAATTGAGAAGCTCTTTTTGAAAGGAAACATTAAAACAACACTTTGAGTGAGACCAAAGACACAAGGAAGTTGCCTCTGCCAACACAGTTTAGTAAAGCTTGTGGGGTTTTTTCCAGATATACTCGTGTTTGATATATCTGAGGATCAATCTATCTTTATGATCCAGAATTCCAGGATCCTTGGAGTTACTCTTATCTATGAAAAAGCAGCAAAGCAACTTAAAAAGTGACACTCTTCAATGCTTACTTAATATTCTACTTTTCTTTCTAATTGAGTGAGGAAAAGTACTTTCAGCTTTAATACTTCTTTCTACGGATTTTCATCCTCCACATTCCCAATATTTGAGGCACATTCTAAAATCCTGTGAGAGGTTGCTGATTTTAGCCAAAAAAGGATAACATCTGTTACAAACTGAGTGATAGAGAAGGAGGTGTCAGCTTTCCTGTAGGTGAAACATAAAGGCAGTGTCATCAGCTGACCACAGAAAAAGAGAAGGATTTGAAAGTGACAGAGATCTACACAACCAGAGGCCTGAGATGAAACTCTCTGGCAAAACTGCTCTGAGTTTAGTGGAATATGGAGCATCATGTTGTATGGTCATTCAGACCATGATCTCAGAAGGCTGAGTGAGGGTATTTTATGCAGAGTGCCATTGAAAGTCAATGCACAGTATGTAAAATTAAACAAGAATAATCCTTTGCAGAACTGGGGCCATGTTTAGTTAACCTTTTGCAGAAAAAAAGAGAAATCTTAAGGTTATTTTCTAAGATTCTATTAAGTACTGCTGTATTTTAATAGAAATGAGGATTTTGTTTCATTTTTGCTGCTCAATATTTACACAGTTGAAAGGAAAACAAAATATTAATCCAGTCTAATCTTTTTAGGATCAAAATCCCAAACAACACGTGTGAGAAATGCTGAGGAAGAGATAAGCAAGAGGTAAGGTCTCTTATATACAGCCTTGCATGGAGTCAAATCCATTTTAAGAGTCTAATGAGAGCTTTAGAGACTTTAAAAAAGACAAAAATATATTTTTTCCATGTAGAACACTTTAAAGAACAAGTTACCTTCAAATTTCTGTCACTGATGACAAGTCAAGGATTGTATTAGGGAATCATGATCGTAGAGATGCCAGAAAAATTAGTCAGAATGTATCATGCTGCCAGATCGATCTGCTTCCCCAAACCAAGAACATGGTCTGGACAGCAGAGAAAAGGAAAAACACAAACCACATTTTTAGGACAAGGAACCAGCAAAAAAGAGAGTTGTTTTTTTGAAAAAAGAAAAAGGAAAGAAAGAAAAGGCTACTTTAGAAATAAATACCAAAGTTTAAAAAAAGAAATGAGAAATGTGCGTTTCACCTCAACTGGCCGTACTGGAGCCTTGGAACCAAGACCTCCATCTACAGCACCTCTACTTTGGCCACAAAATACAAATCTGATTCCCATCTTCTGAGGACATAATTGTTGATTTTCCCTAAGAAAACAGTCCTTTCAGGATGCAGAGTCCATTTTCTCTTCATCACTGAACGACCTTCTGAAGACAAAGTAGTTGGTCGACAAACTGTCGAACCCTAAAGCTACAACTATTTTATTTTTCAACTTTTATTCAGCTACAAACAATAATGAAAACTACAAAAGAAGTGGAACGACAAAGACAGCAGCATTCCAACCATCTATGGAAATCCTTGACAGACAGACATGAGCTGAAAGAGCCCAATGAGGTCTCTAGGGAGAAAACTAATTGTGTGTAGGTAAAAGGGAGACTTTAGTAGAAAAAACCCATCCTTTTCCATTTTGACCATCCATTGTGTTATGTCAGTTCAGTAAATGATGCTCGGGGTGAAAAGATATCTAGGAAGAATACTGTGCATTAATATTTTTCAAGATACACAGAAAGAAATGTTACCAGGAAGCCATGAAAAGCAGTATCAAGCAGAAGGAATATATAAAAATTGATCAGTGAAAGGAAATATTAATTAAGCTGCTTCAGACAACAGAATGGAAATGTCCTGAACCCCCATGTTCACACAAAGGAACTGCAAATGATCAAGACAGCAAGGGAATCCTGCCCAGGACAGCCACAGCTGAAGCAGTTCTGTGTCTCAGCCTGTCCCTGTACCATCAGCAATTCCACTTCTTCAAACCAAGGCTTTTGGGACACTAGATGAGGCCAAATTCATCCCCACCTTTGCTTTTTCCTAAGGCAAAGCAGCTAAAGCAGGTTCAGCCCAAATCTCCCTTGTCACGTGGGAAAGGATGCACAATTTTAAGTCAGGCATCCCAAGAGAGTGGCAGGAAAAGGGATAGCTGCCTTTGTCCCTGCTACCACGCTCCTTGTCATACACTCTTCCTGAGAAAGGAGCTTTCAGCAGCTTTCTGACAACGGGTTCTGAAAAGAAATGTGTGATCTAAAGCAAACCAAACGGGGTGCTGTTCTTGGCAGAAAGGGATCAAATCCCATGTCAGTCAGAGCACAGCAAACTCTCTTCCACTCTGTCAGCTACGATTTGCCCATTTCCTTCCAGCCAACTGTCCTCAAAAAGTAAACATCACTACACAAAAAGCAATTCAAGCTGCATCACCACGTCAGATTTCGCTTATTCCCAAGTCACCTCTGCCAGATTCACTGGACTAGATCACTGCATGCAGGATAATATGGTAGAAGAGAGCACATACAAACACCACACAGGAGATAATTGCACCCACACAGCCCACTGCAATCAACAAAATTATATATGGCAAGTTTTTGACTCAAGAAATTAGTTCTCTTTATCTTCTGACACAATGAGTTAGACACTGCCTCTAAATTTCCTTCTAAAATAATTAACTTTACAAATTACATTTCTCAAGTTATCCGAACATGACTAATTATATGTATTTCAGAAATACACACACATAGAATGGCCTGGTAGATTATATGGCATTGGTTTTCTACAAACTTCCCTCTTGACTGGAAGATACAAGAGGAAAAGTCCTGAGAGCTACTAAAAACTCTCAGCAAGAGGGATCCAAGACCTGACAAAGACACAAGGATGTGTTTAAACCTTCTCTTGGACAAGAGTGGACACACCTGATTCTTGAGACATTCCTTGGACAATTAAGTGGAATTTATACTTTAATTCCTTGTTACCTCTACAACAGTACAGTGAGTGTGTACAGACATAGTTCTGGTTGCAAGGTTTGACATTTTCCCCCTGTTTATTTAAGTGCTTCCTTGCAGGGAGCAAGGCAGGAGCCTTGCAGACCCTGACCCTTCTGTGTCACAGAGCATCCCTACCGAGCCCAGCTAACCCCAGTACGAATTGTCCAGGGCAGAGGAGTGCAGGCAGTCCTGGGAACAGAGTTCTCACATGTTCACAAGCACAGCCAAAGCAGAAGCTTTCTCAGCTTTAGGAGAAAATGCAAGGGGATGCTCATTTATTTGTGAGGTACTCATCCCAGCATCCCGTATTGCTTTTGTTTTCTCATTTTTACCCACGACACCACAGCTCTAATCAATGCCACAGAAACATGTATAAATCATGGCTAGTCTATGGTAAATTGTCATTTTTTGTCATCAAATGTAATAGTTGTCATAAGAGACCACCAAACTGCTTCTGTGCATCAGCTGAAGCAGGAGGTTCCAGTTGCTGTAGCATCCAACACTCACAGAACTGCAAAGCTCAGACATTTCTTTATTGGCAAACAGAAGATGCTCCACCCACTGGATATGGTCTTCCCAGAAGTCATGGAGTTTATCCAAAGAGAGTGACTTTAGCTTATTAAATCAACATTAAAAAATACTTTCTAGGAAAAACCCTGAACAGTTCTGATAGTTTATGGTAGGAGAAACATTATTTATTTGTCATGAGTCAGAACATGTATAATTAACACACACACCTCAAATAACACACATGATTAAAATGGTCTTTCTTGTGAGCAAAATTATCATCCAAGTTTTTTATCTATCACTTCACATGCAAGCTGACTTAGGGTCAGTAAGGATATATTGTCTGAGAGATAAACATACTGCATAGAACATGGGCCACTTCAATCCCTCCAGAAAATGAGCATTGTCAGTCCATTTCAGGTGGCCGTGTTAATGCTTGTGTGTGTATATATATATAAAAAACACAGTGCCAGTGCCCAAGGAGCTCTGTTTAATCACAGTCCTGTAATTCACAAATTCACAGCCCTATTTCATGCATTACTGTTCCAATTCAACTAGAAATACATCTTTATGCAGCATAAATACATGTATGGTTATTACCTGGATAAACATTAGATACTGAGATGCTGAACTGTTTCTTTGTGGAATCTACACTATGCTCAGGAGCTTTGTCCTGTGCCAGTACTTTGTCCATTCTCAGTAGATAAATGGACATGAATCAGAGGAGACACCAGCCTCCTTCCACCTGTCCACTTAACTGGAAAGGTTCACAAAATCTGCAGTCAATCCCTACATTCAAATTATCACTAACATTGACAAGATGCTGAAAATTTATTTGGAGTGACCAACTAACTTCTCTCTTTTACTTTTTTATTCTCAAATCCCTGCTCAAATGACTCACTATTTTTGCCATGATTCCCATTTGGCAATGGGTACTCAACAGGAGTGCTCTGTTATTTTTTTGAAATTTGCACTTGTTATAGCATGGTAATGTCTCATAAATATTTGAAAAAATGTTCTTTTTCCAGATACCAAATATACTCAGCTGTCTGTGAGCAAAGATAGTAAAGTACCTGAGTAGATCAGCTATTTTACTTTTCCCTGGTACGTTAAGGAAAAAAAAAAATAGGCAACTACAACATATTAAACACTAAAGCAGACTGCAAGGAGTAAGTTCAAAAGTGAAATGTTCCCAAAATCCAGTAGGTATCTGTAACAGCAGGTTTCACTTAAAGTGGCTATCACTTTACTAGTTTTAACAAACTTCAAAGTAAGTGTCCTAATGCTACTCATTTTGTGTGTCTGTTTTACATCAGTCACAATTCTGTATCACGGTTTCACTTCTGCCTGATGCTTATAATGAATTTCTGTAACTGGAAAGCACATTTAGTGTATGGATTAAATTAAGAATGGTTTTACAAAGCAGCATGATAGCAGACATTTATGTTATTAACTCACTTTTTTACATATCTGCTGATACGTTGTTGGGGCATGTTAAAATATGGTATGGTAATCCATACCACATCCATCAGCAAGATAAATATACTTAACTGAAATAAAATCAGAGAATCAGAAATCAGTTTCATGAGGCTCTGTTTCATGTCACTGAAATATGGGAACATTTTTCAAATAGAACTATTAATTTTTAATTCATTATACCACTTCAATTCAACGCAAAAATGGCTAATTTTAATAAACCAAAGTGTCAGTGCTGATGGTGAAATCTTATACAGATGGAAAGCTATTCTCCTAGGAATGCAGCCTGGGAGTGATACCTTGAATACCAAAAAGGTATTCCCCAACATGGAATTTTTATGCTATTTGCCAGCACATGGAGCGTGCTGGAGGATTTCACAGCCTTGGTCTTTCCCACTCTGAGCCGCGGCAGCACCTGCAGGGCAGTTTAGGGGAGTTAAAGCCCCAATGAGTCCAGGAGCACTGGGCACCACAGTTCCTGCATTCCCTTAGAAGAAGCCAATCCCAAAAGAAATGTTGTGGCTCTACTTTGTGCAAGTAAAACAGCAAATGAAGAAGAAGCTCCTGATTCTCAGTTACAACTTATTATGCCTCAGCCTTCTTCCAAAACCAACACTGTTGTGTGCCTACTGCTTTGGGATAGAGAATGGCCAGCACAACAAGTGCAAACTGGAGTTCAGCAGGCTCATTAGAGATGAGTCACTTGGCACATCTGGCCCACAAGACACTTGGAGTTCAGACACAGCCCTGAAGAAGTGATAACAACACAGTGAGCAAGGGGGAAAGGTGTTCCATATGCTCTGTTAAAAACTATTCCTGTTTTTTCAGTCAGTTCCTTCAGGTGCTAGTGTCCCTCAGTGCATGCACATCCAGTGGCAGGGCAGAGCTGTGGAGTACATTTCACTCCATTTCTTGTGCCTTCAATTCAGTCTGGACAGGATATTCATATTTTTGTCATTAAAAAATTTCTCATTTCATCCCAAAAATGAGATGTCCTATGTTCTTTCCAAGGCTAAGGTCACTCTAAGCAGTTGCTCATAAAACTTTTAACCTGGAGAATTTTTTTTCCCCCAATTACCTCCCAAAATGTAGACTCATTAAGAGATGGTGTAATTAAGTCTAGTTTCAAACCTTTCATTCTACTAGAAATACTTGATTACCCTGTTTCTGAGTCCTCTAGGACATGCACACAGTGTACACACAGCTGCTGGTCACCAAAGATCAGCAGTACTCATTTGTTGAAGGGAAGGCAAAAATCTTCTTACAGATCCCAGGAGCAAGTGGCCATATCAGATGCATTTTTAAGGCAAAATTAAACTATTCCTTAAGGCTGTAATAAAAACCAGCCATTGGAGCTTATTTTAGGAGCATTTCATTGATCCAACAGTATGAAAAAGAAAGGCTGAACTCCATTAGCAGGAAGAATTTTATCAGGCACACATGTATTTATGCTACAGGACTGAAACTTGTATTCCCCTCTCTTCCTTTCCCTCACTACCCAGGTCTTGTCCCTGGAAGCAGAGAGAACTCTTGGAAAGGCTGAGTCCTCTGTCCAAACACACACACATTTGCCTGCCTTTTATCATAGCAGTCAGATCTCTAAAGACTTGTGTGGACTTATTTTCATTAAGGGCTTACAATGACTGGCAGAACACACCAAGGCAGCAGAACTTGACCTCAGGCCAGTCCCTCTCCCTCCTCGTGCCCAAATAAGTGGTGGTGGTGGGGGTGAAAATAGAAAATACACTTCATCTTTGCACTACAAGTGGAACAAGGGGCTTTTACCTTTGATTTCAGAAGCTAACAAAATTTTCCAGGCAGCTATTGCTGCTGTTTGCCTCCATCCAGCCTTAGCTGAGGCTGCTGCTGGAGCACCAGCTGATGGCCCAACACCAGGAACTCAGACAGCCATGGTGTGAATATGCAGAATGCACAATAGCAGGAATTGTCCATATTTTCCTGTGTCCTCCTCCAGGTACGTGCAAGTATGGTATTTAAAACTGTCAGACATCAGCAGTTTTGCATATCCAGACGTCATAGCTGCCGCCATCCAGGAGGAATTATGATTTATTGTAATTTTGAGATTATACAACAGTTTAGTCATTTTACAGTACAAACAACTACTTTAATAAGCTTACAGATAAGTTATTAGTGTGGTGGAGAACTCCTTTGAAACAGTAATTTAATTACTCCCTCCCTTGGAGGATCTACAACATCTAGCACACATAAAAGGAGCCATCTCACGTACTAACTTGTCCAACAGTTATAAAGACGTAGGGAGACATGAAAAGAAGATGCTGAAATATGTATAACCACAGAGTTCAACAATAACAGGAGTCAAAATGATAAGATATCAAGGATCTTCGCAGTCTTTAAATACTGCTAGAGGCCACATAAAAAAACCCACCAAGATTATTTTCAACTGTCTGTATCAGTACTTGACTCCTATTTAATCAGTGTGTTTTTTGGAGCCAGAATCCTCTGTCTCAGATGCACACAGCTCCACACACTCTGATCCTAACCTGCAGCTATCAGCACACACAAAGAGCAAAAGCAGTACTAGACAAGGATTTTAGCTAGCCCCACAAGAAACAGAGGGCTGGACAATAACAGCCAAGACACCCAAACATTACAGAGAAAAGAAAGGAAAGTTATCCCAAGGGAGGTATAGCAAATATTCTCATGACATTTTTGTATTTCAAGTTTATGGTGATGAAATGGAGAGTTTATTCAATTCATTTGGGTTCTGGGCCTTGATTGTCTCAGAGACAAGAGCTCCATTTAGCAGTACCTTGCAAGTTTAGGTACTTGTAAAATTATTTCAAAGAAATTCTTGTTTTGTCAACATTTCTGAATGCAATATTCAAAATGAATCCTCTGTAGAAACAATATATAAACAAAGAAACCTGCTAAGAGGAGGAGACATCTTAACACTTAAAAAATAATTAAATTAAGCCATAAATCTTGGATCTTTTTCAAACAACCTAACATGTTGTAAATATTTTATGCTTCAAATGAATTTTACTAGAATTTTTATGAATTTACAGTTTTCAAAAGCCTGCAAAACTGAAAGACTGGTGAAAGCTGAGCATTTGATACACATTTAAGTTCCTCTTCTTTTTTTTAAAAACTCAAGTAGGATAGTTCACTGACTGTGTAATAGTTCCTCCCAAGGTAATTTGCTATGATGCTAAAAATGTTCCCATAATATTAGAGCCAAGATTTTATTTTATGATAAAACTAAAAAGCGTATAAATTATGGGTTGCAAAATAACCAAGGATAATACTAATTTATGTAAATGTGTACTGTACAATACAAAGAAATATTCATTTTTGAGCAGCATATAATAAGATTAAAAAATCCTGCTGATTAAACAAATAGCCTTTTTAATGCATTTGGGGTTAGATGGAGAACGTTTCCAACATGAAATAGAATTTTGCTAAACTCAAAATACAAATAAAAGAAAATTAAAGAATTAATTAGAAACAACAAGCTGCATTTCTGATCACGGCCAAGAATACAAACCAGGTAAGACAAAAGAGAATTTTATATGAAGCATTGTCTATCACCCACCTCATCTGCCTGTGTGATCACAACCTCTGGCATGCTGCTGCCGTTGTCACCTTTTCATCTTCATGCCAAGCTTCTCCTGCTCCTCCATGATGCAAGAGATGCAAAGATCCACAGTCTAGCACGTCAGCAGCACACTCCTCATCTTCTGGAACGTCAGTGCTGACTGAAGGCTCAGTGCTGGCTCCAAAGGCTGACAGGGCCCCTTTGCTGGCACCGTGCACACCGTGAGAGGTTACCTGAGCCTCCTCAGAGGTCTGGTTCTCACCATGACAAACTTTGCTCCCTGCTGAACAAAGAAAAGACAAGACATGAAGGCACTTTCAACAGGACACTGCCTTCTTTAGCTTTGCCATGAACTGTATTTGATACATAAGGGGTCCTAAGCATGTATGATATGGAGAGACTGTAACATTTTAAAGCCTGTACGGTATCTTTCTCAGGGAAGGATCCTGCAAAACAAAAATTATTACAGCAACATTCTTCTGTTTCACAGAGAAATCCCTCATGCACACAAAAAGACACCTGCACACATTCTGCATCAAATAAACAAGCAAGTCTCAGCAAGAGGAAGAGGTTTTTTTGAATGCACTCACTGCTACCACAACACTCAGACTACACTCCCTAGTCAGGGCACTGTGAGGTTTTTTTTCCAAACACCAAACACCTGGTGCAGGCTACAGCTCCCAGCAGCCCTCTGAGCTCTGCAGCTCTGGAACCCATCAGAGAGCTGAGCACAGCTCTCCAGGAGGATGCCAGAGCGGTATTGGCACTACAGTTAAACTCCTCTTATTAGCAATGTGTTTATATACAAAATACAACACATTACACATCCAAGTAATTTAAGCTTGGGGCAGTGTTGTTGAACTCCTTCCTTTCCCACATATGTGATATTCCATCTCCCACTAAATTCCAAGTTTCAGCATTGTGAGGATTCTCACCTAGAGCATTCAGCACATATCTCTTCAGCCTGCAAGCATTTATTGCTGGACATGTGAGAATACATAACCCCTCCTTTTAAAAGCTATTCACAGACATATGCTATGCAATATAGAATTATAAAGACAAATTATTTCATTTACAATTATTATTCTAGTTGTTTTTACTTTGGTCTTATGTTGCTAAACATAACTTGACATAACTTCACCTCCCAAAGAAAAAATTGGCAGAGTATCACTTTCCAAATGACACATGACATAATTTACTACAAAAGGGAAATGTTCTGTGACTAAAATGACATAATGTTGATTTCCATGCAAAGCATGGTCTCAAGGATTTACAGATAAGGCAAAAATGACCACATATAAGTCTAGAGTATCACTTAATAAATCTGTGTAGCAGATTTATACCAGCCATTTACACCCCAATGAAGCCATGCTCACTCTGACACCAAAATTGATATCTGCATTTGGGGGAAGTCCAGGTCTTTGGAAGCCACAGTATGGCCTCAAATGCACACAAAACTCGTCCTGAAGGAGCACCACCACAATACAAGAAGTAGCCTTCCATAACAGTAAATTCACAAGGTATATATGTTCACTTTTTCACATGTGCTGCCCAGTATCAAGGTTACTGGGCAGAGAGCAGCTGTGTTGATTAAAATCTGGACACCAGACACCACTGAGTTACCACTACATATTTTCATGGTACAATTTGCAATTACATCATATCTTGACCCACAAATGGACTCAGATACTCCATTCAGTATTTCTTGAGAATGCTGCAGATCCCCAAACACTTCCAACAGTTTCAGAAAACCAACAGACAAATTGCAGGACCAGCTCAACTTCCCAGAAACAGGTCCAGCTCAGTTCCTGCCCTTACATCTCCATGAACAATCCCATTTGCTGTCAGTTTTGTTAAATGGGCAACTTTCTTACTAGTCAAGCAGAAAAGATGGGGTGGGGAGGGGTAATCCTGCACACCCAGTGTGACACGGCACCGGAGGAGCGAGCATTAAATTAGAGTGAGAGGTTATAAGTCTGACAGAAATCTGATCTGTATTCCCTAATTATGGAGGCTCACTTCCACAAAACTGACACAAATGTTAAGCCAAATTAAATGTTGTCTAATTAACTATCATATACAAGCCCTCAGAGCGGGATGTCTTCATGTTATTTAGCGAAGTAACCGGAACATGAGGACTCGCGGATTATCAGTCGAGGAGGCAGAGCTGCCACCCCAGCTAACTGTTACAAGGTGAAGCCATTCCTTCCCACACATCCCTACTGCTTGTAATGTTTACAGGAAAAGGCACATCAGTAAACAGGGCTGCCCAGGAGGCGGGGGAGCTGCGGGTGTGATTCAGTGGCACCGATGTCCCCGACGAGGTGCCAGAAGCCGTTATGAAAGGACCGGCTGACGGGCTGAGGGCAGATAAAGAGAAAAAAAACCACCAGTGCTGGTAATTCATGAAAAACTACACACTGCTGTGACAGCTACAAGTGCCAAGTGACAGCTGTCAAGGTAAATGGAGTTTGGGAAGCCTTTCTTAAAGGATCATCTACATGTACATGTTATTTTGGGGGAAGGGAAGAATTAAGCGCGAAGATTTTCATATCTATTTCCTCCATTGGGACTCAGGTGAAAAAACTAATTTATAATGCTCTTGATTTCAGCATAATCATTCTGGTTTTTGACTGGAAAAGACAGAAAAGCATGTACTTCCTTCATTTCAGATCTTGTACGGTGCTAAGCCCTTCCTGTGTCATCCATACCAGGAAGAGTCTTGAGCAAGGGCAAGGCTGGAGGGAAGAAGGTGCCAAGGCTGGAGGAGCCTTGGGTGTGGGAAGAGAGAGAAGCAAAAGCAAACCATGCTATGACATGGTATGGGAGAGTAGCAAGAGATGCCCTTCACAAGGGCTGCATTATCTGCAAGAGAGACATCATCCAGATTAGTCTCAGTACTAATGGGCTGCACTAATCCATAGTCTAGAACTGGGAGGAGCTGAGCAAGACAAAGCAGCATCTCAGCATGGGTCAGGCTGCCTTGGCACAAGTGCTTTCCCAGCAGAGCAGGGAAGGGCTGGGCTGCCCCTCTGCGTGGGTAGCAGGGCTCAGCCAACATGGATCTGATTGATTTGAAGGGGTTTTGTTCCTACCACAGGAGGAAACAGCTGCAGCAGCCCGAGCAAATCAGCCACCATTTCCCATACAAATCACTTCTTATCCTGTCTTAGCTTCCTGAAAACATGATTTTGTTTGTTTAGGAGCAGCCACATTAAAATGTAATAGCCAAAGCACTGGAAAATTGATTTGTGAAAATTTTAGAAGATCTACATCCAGCCATGGTTTAATGGATAACACTGACCATGCACAATACAAACACACAGAGCTCTACTGTTTACGTGCTCTCAGAGCATGGTAGGAAAGGCACATCACAAAAAAAAAGGAAAATTGGGCAAAGAAAGTGTGAACAAAGTCTGCTATTAACATAATTCTCCCTAATTGTTTTACAACTGTTAAATTGACAGCAAAAAAGCTCTACTATTATTACCAGCTGTAGTCTATCTCTCTCTATCCACCCTAAGCTTCCAAACACTCTAGTTACTCAAAAACAAATGGAGCTAAACATTCAAGCTGAAGTCAAACAAAAAGGAGAATCTTGGAAGTTTAACACCCACTCACACCCAAGAACAAATAAAACCTTGCAAGGACCTATCTTTTCCTGCTACCTCCGGTAACAAATCCATCTAAGCTGATTAAATTTTGCATTGAGCATCTTCTTGAACTGCTATTCACACCATTCCCAGAGCCTCACCCATAACAGATTGCTGCCAGTGTTTCCATGTCACTGTTTCCAGGAGACTGTGTTGGGAGCTCATTCTCATTCCTGACTAACCTTCCTGTAGCCTGACAAGAAACAACAGCACCTCGCTTTAAAACCAAGCACCTGGCCTTGCCCTCAGCTTCTGCACTGCACAGATCCTCACCAGCAGCTGCTTTGCTTCCCCAGCAAGGCAGCCAGGGGGGCAGATCCTCACACTTGCCCCAGGACAGGGGGTGGTGTCCAGCTTCCACTGCTACCACACGACTACTTCACAGAAAGAAAATGACATTATATTAAAAGCATTAATGCTGAAGCACAAGTGGTTGAGCAAGAGCTATCAATAGAAGAGAGTCCACCAACTAATTACAGCACCACAGAATATGCTGAGCTGGAAGGGTCCCACAATGATCATTGAGTCCAACTCAGGCCCTGCACAGGACCATCCCCAAGAGTCACACCATGTGCCTGAGAGCACTGTACAAACTTCTCTTGGGCTCTGTCAGGCTGGTGCTGTGACCACTTCCCTGGGGAGCTCATTGATTGGCCTCTGGGAAAAGAACCTTTTTCTAACACCTAACCTAATTAAGAGATGAAGCCTGTCTCCCTTTGCAATCCAAATAACTAAGGAACCCTGTCTGAATGGGATGATGCAGACAGCACACGGGTGAGACTGTGGCCTGGAGTGCAGCTGAAGGGGTTTTCATTCTCTTATGCCTCCCAAAATAGTTATTTCCCTATTGTTGGTAATACCAGGATAAAGAAGAAGTGGTGCAGGTCTGGACATTTCTATTTATGTTTTCTATTACTCAATGCACCATGCTTGCTTCCCAAAAATAAATAAACTATAACCACTTTTGCTTTTAAACAGATATTCTAAACCCCCAGTGTCTGACTGCACAGTAGAGTGAGACAGGAATAAGGAGAAGACACTCATTTGGGGAAGGGAAAAAACAGCAGAGAAACAGGGTAAAAATGAAAACAGGATTCCATTTTTTCAGTCAAGATGCAGTTTGCCTCCACTCTTACAGGTCTGATCCTTCCAAGGTCAACACAAGCACGCAAGCTCCTTACACCTGAGCATCAGCATACATGACCTGACTTGTGAAACAAAAGAAACATTAAAAAAATGAAAGCATTTTCTCAAGAGAATCAAACACACCCTGTTTGCCCTTTCACCACAGCTCTGTGTTGAACTTCAGAGCCTTGCCACAGGCACCTCTCCTTCCCTCCTCTCTCACACACCTCCTCTGTCCCAGCCCAGGTGAGCTCTGTCCTCCTTTGCCTACCCCTCCCTGCAGTGTCCTACAGCTGAGAGCCCATCCCAGGGCACACACCCACACCTCCCTCCCCTGACAGAAGTGGGTCTGAGCACCTTCCTCTGTTGTGGGTTTGCCAACCATGCCCATCACTTAAACCCTGTTAAAGCAGAGAGAGCAAACAGGCTCTCCCACTGCCCTCCTCCCTGTGCTTGAGGTCCTACATCTACATTGGATTGGATTTGCTCAGGACAATGACAAATAATGCACAACTAAAGGCACAGCCCAATACCCAAATTGCTCTGGAAGGCCACACCACTGGCAACTCTCAAAATCCTTCTGAAGCCATAGAATACCTTTCATGTTATGACTAAAGACAACATTTGCAGCTCAGTGAGCAACTTTCTGACATGTGGGATTCCCTGGATGGTCTTCATTTTCCTTCACAAGAAATTTTCATCCAGGCAGAGTTTCTGTGCTTTCTAGTTTTCCCCAGAGTCCCAGATATCCAGGATCCTGGTCTGGACCAAATCAGATCCAGATCAATCCTCCCACATCCCCACAGTGCCTAAAGCATTCTGGAAACATAGTGCTCACTAGAATGTTTCCTGACAAAACAAATAAGTGTTTTTCTGCCTAGCAAACAAATGTGGTTGATCTCCAGGTCATGGTTGGGAATGATGAGAATAATGTTCTTTTAATGAAGGTCCCTTCCCCACTTGTAGGTAATGTCTTGTGAATTATATCCCAGTTTAAAATTATCCTTTATATTTGGATAAGAGCACCAGTGCAAAATTAGCAACAAAGTACTCGGAAGATATTGCCAATTATTCAAATTGTGGCACAAGAAACTCAGAAGTAAAGAATGTATTCTGATCATTAAAAAAAAAAAAAAAGTGTTTTTAAACAAAAAGAAACCCTTTAGAAATACATAACTGTGAGTTTCTTTACCAATGAGCATCACAAAGGGGAGGTGAACAATTCCCATGTAATTGACTACAGAGACACAAGAACCTGCTGAAATGCTGAGAGAACTTTACCAACTTCCAGTTTGCATGGACATGTGCTTGTGAAAATCTAACAAAGGTAGAATAGCACTTACAACAAAAGTCTGATAATATCTATTGTTATAAGGGGGAAAAAGGATGTTTCAAAGCAAGAAACTGCTAAGATCATCAGCCACAAAGATTCACTCTGTAGGAGATGGAGGGGAGCTTGCTGCAGCCAGGCAGCCACCAGCAGTCCTTGTGTGCTAACTGGAGGCTGAAATAGTCCCTCTTGAAGCAAGCAGCAAATAAACCATGTGTCACTTTTACCTACTTGTTCATAGCATCATTGTCTTAGATTTTAAGTTGCAGCCAGTAGCATTACCATGAGATTTCCATATCCATGGGATTGCATTACAATGGAAGCCCAAGGCCAAGTGTAAGGAAGGCTGTGCAGTCACCTCCTGTAAGAACATCCTCCCCAGCTTCAGCAGTTGTGCCAGGACAGCAAAATCTGTACCCTGAGAACATATTTTCCTGGTGGCCATGCAATCACCTTCCTTTTGACCCCTTCCCTCTCTCGCTCCTCCGCCTTTTCCCTTTCTAGCCAACCTAAGGGTTCTCAGTGTTCTGTGTAATTTTTCCTTGTCTGAATCCTGCAAACACAAGAGTCCCAAATTATCATATTTTTCAGGACAGATTTTTTTATTTTAAAGAATCATACCTCAATGTTTAGAAATTCATATTTTGAAGGTATAGATAACATTTATTTCTACAGTTCTCTCTGGGTTGTGCTCCGAATTTCTATTGAGAATAATCTGTGTATTACACCCTTGCACAAGTAATGTGCCTCTCCTTTTCCACCCCAAAAGAAATGTAATAGCAACCTCAACCACCCAAAGAAGTCTGTAACATTTCCACTACAAACTTATTTCAACCTACAATTACCAAATTAAGTAATTATCATAATTAGATATGAAGCTTTACTGTAAATTAAGATTAAACTGGGTTGTTGAAATAAATGCTAATATATTTAATTGTGGTAATTATTTTGGCTTCATTGCTATTCCTCAACAGCAAGTATTCCAAGTAAGTATGACTGAATGATGTCTTTACACTGAGTTACCCAAGCTCACCATGCAGCAAACAGCAGCAATTCAGTGTTTGAAGCAGAGGGCACTTTTCCCTGAGTACCTTGACTTCTAGTGAACAGATATTGATTCCCACTGGAAGCTAACAGCTCCTCATTTTTACTTTCAAGGTTTCAAATTAATCTGATAATGGTTGAAACCTATTCTCTTCCAAGGCATTACTGGTAGACACAAGGAGCTCCTCCCAGGAACATGGACTGAAGCCAAGGGATTGGAAGTGAGCAGGTCTGCCATACTTTGTGCGGCTGATGAGGAGAAGTTACAGCACTAACAAAGCAAAAGGCAGCAAGGGACTGTTATCAAATGCACTTCTACCTCTGCCCTGTCTTGTCCAAATCTGCATCAGGCTGCCTGTTTCAGCACTTATTTTTGAACTGAAACACAATTCTAATTGTAGATCATAAAGGATATTGCAAGGCTTACAGGAAGAGGTAACAAACTGCGTGTCCCTCATAACCTGTAGCAACACTTGAGGCCAGATCTTTGCTGCTGCTGCCACCACACTGTGTATTAGCCAGATCTATGCTGTTAGCTTGTTTAGTATATACTAAAGGTAGGTATAGTAAATTTGATTTGCAACCCATCTCGTCTCATTTACGTGACGAAGCCAGTGCAATAAAATACTTCTGACATATTACACTAGTCTACAACATGATGCCAATGGAAAATGACATGTCCCACCATGCTGAATATGATAACATTTATCTGAATACCTAAGATTTTTTTTAAAATCTCTGAACAATTCTAAATTTAGCAAGAAAACAAAGATAAAGCATGGATTGAAAAAAATACTTATTTTCTCAGCATCTCACTTAACTCTTCAAAATCAGCAGAGGGCTCAGCAGAGGGGTCAAGCCACTTTCAAAAGGCATTGAGAAGTCTTTAGAGATATTTTTAAAGTAAGCATACAAAAGTCATCATAAAATGGAGAAACATTTCAATATTTATTTTCAATATTCTTTGGGAATTTCTTTTATGCAAGTCCTGGAATAGCACAGAGAAGATTTAGGTTCATGCTAAAAATGAACTCATCAGCCACAGTATTTATCCCAGGGCTGCGGAGCCAAGGCCCGACCTCACAATCTGCACATGAATCAACATTAAGCCTTCATGGGCACGCAGCATTTTCCTCTAAAGGACCTGAGAACGCTTTATAAGCGCTAATGAATTAAGTGTCCAGCACTTCTGCGAGATAGGGAAGCACCATCCTTCTTGTATGGGCTGTGGGCAGAAGGAGGTTAAGTGATTTGTACAGGGTCGCCACATAAATCTGTGTAAGGCACAGCAAAACTCATGTATCCTGTCTCCACGCCACGAGCCTTGGTGTGAGGCCATTCCTCATCTCCACCTCGGTCACAAGGGCCGGTGCTTGAGTCACCAGGTGTTGGAGACAGAACCTCCCACACATACATTTCCCATCTCCCCCTAATTACTGATATTTTAGAAATATTCCCCTTTTTGCTGCTTTCTTCCATGACAAAGTTTTATTAGGCTTAGAAAGGTCAAAGTAATTACACGTAAATGTGTCATACATGTTACAACACCCTACAGAAACCAGTCAGGACTCTTGAAGGCCAAACAGATGAGGAGTCTGTAGGGAGCTGGAAGAGGGTCCTTCAGAACCTTTCCAACCTGGCTGACACCTGCAGAAAATTCCCTTGGAGACACACAGCGTTTCAGGCTGCTGAGAAACCAGCAAACCCCTGCTCTGAAAAATATTTTGTTTTTCTCGCCAGCTTCAGTAATGAGATTAAATTAAAGAAAATTTTAAATTGAATACCCAGGGCAAGAAACCAACTTCCTGGTACTCTGATGAATTAAGCAATGTAATCTCCCAGAGGAAGTGGCAGAGCCCAGATTGCTCAGTGTGCTTAGAGCCAGACAGGGCCAAACAATCAGTTCCCTTGTCCTGAGACAGACAATTTCTCACCTGCAAATGGGCATTTTTCCAGCAGACAAGCTCAGCCTCTAACAAGATAGGATTTTTTTTTCCTTTTGCACACTTACAAAGATGAAAAGGCACAGCCAGTGGAAGGCAGATGGAGCAGCCAGCAAGGATCCTGTGAGCTTTCCCAGCACACCCACCCCAGCCCAGCCCTTAGTAGGAGCAGGTGGGCTCACACACGGGGAGATGGGACAAATTGGTCAGTAGCAGAACTGACTAAAGAAGTACAAGAAATCCACATAACCTCAAGTGAAAAAGATCATCTGTTAACTGCCTCTGTGACTGCATACACTCAGCCAAGTGAAATTATTTTACACAACTTTTATTTACTATTCTTGCCATATTTAATTAAAAATGCTTTCATTCATCCAGTTTCATTAAATTATCCATTACCTCAGAAAGGCCAGTTTAGACTTACATTTCAGTTTGAAATCTCAGAAATCTACTTGTGATCTGCTAGAGCAAGAAAACCAGCAGGAAAAGTTTCAAAATCAGAAGGAATAAAACCCCAGTGCTGCTTATTCTCACTGCTGGCAAACCCAATATATTTAAAACACATGCAGAAATTCAGAACTACTCACAAAGTGGGTTTGAGCTGATGCTGGTGAATATCAAATGAATGGTTTTGCAATATGTAAAAGACATACTGGGAGACTGGTATGATCTGCCAAAACCAGCCTTGGTAAACTGATCTCAAGAATCTCAGTGACCCAGCTGCAGCACTAAACCCCACCAGGCAGTGTGGGTCCTGTTACACCCAGCTGAAAGGTTGGGACTTCAGATGTTTGGTCTTGTACAGGGTTTTAGAAACCTGAAAGAATTTCTCAGATGCTTTTTCCAACATAAGTTTTCACTGGAAAGGAAATAAGGGAAAGCAATTGACATGATGCTACATGGTGGTTTGAACTTAAAAACAGTCCCTGTGCATTATTTTCCTCCTTTTAATCATCAAGTTTTGTAACACCCCTTATTCCCAAGCCACAAGGACTCCTTCAGCAAAGCAAGGCTGCTGGAGAAGCATGGATTGCCTGCACTCCCATGGGCAAGCTCCTGCAGAGGCAAGTCTTGTTTGGGGACTGTAAAGAGAGGAAACAGTGTAAAAAGACCAGCTGTGAGACTTAGAACAACTTCCTGCCATGTTGCTCTTAGTTATATTCCACAGATTACCTAGCAATCATTATTTTACATAAAAAAACATTTAAAATCACTGTTAAATGACAGCTAAATTCAGAAACTAAAGTTAAGAATTGCAGAGCACCCTGTGCTGTTGGTGTCCAGCCCGACTGGCAGGTCCTCCCTTGTGCTGCCAGAAAAGTATCACCTTTTCTTCTGGCTAAACAATACTGACTACATAAAGCCAAATAAAAAGTGGGACCAGAACCTGTGACTACAAATAACTTCAGTCAGTCTGGGAAGGGCAACCATCAGGCTTGGCAACATAGGGTGTAAATATGTCCTTCACATGCAGGCTGTCTAAAAATGGCATGTTGCAGCAGCACACTTAGTCACCCTGGGGACACCTAAGTGCAGCAAATCCTCAAGGGAGGTGGTTCTTCCCCTCTACATGTTCTCATGAGACCCCACCTGAAGCACTGTGTCCAGCTTTGGGACCCACAGCATAGGAAGGACATGAACTTGTTGGAGTGAGTCCAGATGAGGGTCATGAGGATGATCAGAGGGCTGCAGCACACCTGTGAGAGAGCTGTGGCTGCTCAGACTGGAGCAGAGACAGATCTGGGGAAACCTTATAGCACCTTCCAATACCAAAAGGGGCTCCAAGAAAGGTGGAGAGGGACTTCAGGCAAGGGCATGGGCTGATGGGACAAGAAGGAATGGCTTCAAACTGACAGAGGGCAGGGTTAGATTAGACATGAGGAAAAATGCACATAGAGATGTTTAGATGACATGTTAGGAAAAATTACCATGAGGGTGGTGAAGCCCTGGCACAGGTTGCCCAGAGAAGCTGTGGCTGCCCCATCCCTGGAAGTGTTCCAGGCCAGGTTGGATGGGTCTTTGAGCAACCTGATCTAGCGGAAGGTGTCCCTGCCCACAGCCGAACAAGATGGTCTTTGAGATCTCTTCCAACCCAAACCATTCTAGGATTACTCGTGAGCTGCTCAAAGCTGAACACAGCTGGAAGATCAGCCCAAATGGTTGTATTGCCTCCTTTCCCCCATGGGCACCTAAACCACTGCCAAATCCAGCAGACAGGGCTCTGAAGTTCCTCCCCATTCTTTCTCACCTCCCTGCCAACAGGCTACATCCATGGTGTCTGCACAAAGGCCAGGGGCAAGGAGGTGCAGCTCCTCTTGCAGCACTGTCCTGCCTCAGCCATTCCCCCCATGGTGGCACTTGCACCATCCCCAGCATGGGGCAGATCTGCCTATCCACAGGCTGTGCCTGAGGCACAGGGTCCTGCAGCATCAGGGTCATAAATGCAGCTCAGCTGGAGGTATCTCATCGTAATTCAGACTCTTCTCCTCCAGAGAGCTCAGCACATGTACCCAGCTGCTCCAGCTTCTCTTTGCCATGGAGCTCACTGCAGGGTTTGTAACTATCCAAACCACAGGTTAACAAAACCTACACCTCCTTCCTTTGCCCCCACCCCAAAAGAAACCAACATCAGAGAGTGATTCTGCACAGCTTCAGCAGGTAACCCAGAAGCAGAAGTCCAGCCAAGCCCTCCTTGCAGTTTGCCAAGATTTCATCCATTTCATTGCCTTAATCCAGGCTGGTTACATGATTTCAGCTTTTTCAAAGTTCAGAAACAAATGTGTAATGTTTCTGTCTATCAAGAATACTAAGTTCCATTGCTGTATTGTGTCTGATGGGTCAAACCCCTACTACATCAAGCTCATCGTAAAGCAATACTACCACACATAAATTTAAGCCTTTTAGTGCAGGCCTTTCATCAAGTCATAATGCTGTCCATGTAGCAAAATCTAGACACTCACTTTGGAAAGCCTAATTGTAAGTTCAGGCTATGAAATGCTCATTTTCTTATTTAAACCTCTTTTTATCACCACTTCTTGTTGCCCTATGGTGTATATTGATTATATATATTATACAGCAAGAAATAATTGTGTGAAAAGAGCTGTGTGTCATTTGAGAAAAAAGGAAATAAATAAGTCTATTTGGCAAGACTGAGACACACTGGGTGAGTACATGTCACTCTTCCTACAAAAACACACAGCGATTGCAGGCTCTGCTGTAACCTAAATTGTAACAATTACAAAAGTAATTGTTAAATTACAAAAAGACATCAAACCCTCAGACCTCCCGGGGACCCTGTGCATTTGGCCATCCTCAGAAGTAAAATGAAAGGTGGGTGTCCCCTTTGTCACTATATCATGAAAACCAGACCAGGTGGCTAATCCTCCTCAGGGAACTTGAACCTTGGCAAAGCATCTAGCAGAGGCCGAACAGATGCTTGGGCACTCATTAACCAATTCATTTCATCGTCACGCACACAAACCAGAGTGTAACACAGAGCCTCAGAACTCTGCTTCCACCCCCACAACTGAGACCCAAAACCTGCCCCTTGCTCATTTAATATGGCCCAGGTCAGCAACAGGAGTTTAACTTCTCCAGCCATCTGGGAATATGTCAGGCAGCAGCACAACACAGCAGGAACCCAATTTCAGAGCTTTTGGAGCAGTTGGATCTAAGTTTTTGGATTATTTCAGGAAATAGATTCCATATTTATAACAAAACAGAAGTAAAGCCCTGGGATCCCAGCCTGCAAGCACTTTTAGATGAGCTGCCACTGCCACAGCACTGGTAGGGCCACTGCTGCAAGCAGGACACCTGGCAGCTCCCACCCCTACAGCACTGGCAGGCTCATGGGTTTTAGCAGGAGACCCAGCAGCAGCCTCAGGACTGGGTCCTAAAGACTGCAGAAAGCACAAGGACGACTTGAAACATCACATTACAGTGGCAGGGTGGTTCTAATACCTCTAGCAACTACCTGAGGATGGAATTATTAAAAAGAAAAGCAACAACAGAAAAAAACAACCAAACAACACAACAACAACAAGAAACCTTCCCACCCCCCCCCCCAAAAAAAAAAAAAAAAAGACAACAACAGAAGACACACAATGAAAGCCTTAGGAGATAATCAGAGATCTAAAATACTGCAGGGGGTGTGTCTTTAAAACATCATTTCAATAACATAAATACAGCAGGGGATATGAGCAACAAGTCACAAAAACCAAAGCAGATTTTTTTTTTTTTCTGAGAGTGGTTTTAGAAGTTTAAGCCATTAAATAAGAGGCAATGTTTAAAAAGGACAGAGAAAAGAAGTTTACCTTCCCTCAAAATACAGTTATAAACAGAAACATAGAAAAACTCTCTTGTACAGCTACTTCCTTTTCATGCTAGACAATAACTGAACAAAGAGCATCAGTATCAGAAGAAGCAACAATATAAGGAGAAACAAGGAGCAGGACTCCTGTATGCAGCTGTACTTCACTTTCAGCTCATTTGCTTTCTCCTAACATAGCATCAGAGAGCTGCTCCATTACCTTGGTAAAACCAACAAGCCACTAGAGAGTCATTCAGTCAGGGCTGCAGGAAAACTTGCAGCAGTGCCCAGATATTTTTGCAGGTAAATCTGATTTTTTACACTAAGTTCACTTGTTTAAACAACAGAAACATCCATCAGTACAATGCTGGATGTTTGGTCAATTAGGTGTTTTCCAAAAGTGTGGCTATGACCAACACCACACTTAACCACTACCAACACCACTGCAGCTGCCTTAAGGAAGGTGTTAGCCCGAGTTCATATTAAAAACCATACTCTGAACACTTATTTCCTGAAAAAATTGTCTTAATTGGTGAAGTGCAATGAAATGTGCTAAAACTAAACCCTGCCTTAGGTATCAGGGGCTGTCAGAACGACCAAGGCTGGACTGGAAGAAGGTCCCAAGGAAAACTTTCCTTTTGTCTCTGCCTGTCTACTATCCTCCTGCCTGCCAGAGAGCTCAGAGCACAGTTATACCCATCAGGCAGGAGCCACAGCTATGGAGATCCTTAGAAATAACTTTAATGGCCTTTGGGAGAACAAACCTTCTCTAAAATTTGTATTTTTAGTCAATTTTTAAGGTAGAAGTTGGTGATGGAGCAGCTTGTAACATGCCTCTGAAGAGGCAATGCTGGTGGATTTTGGAGCCAAATAGAGAATTTTATCCTCAAAGGATGAGAAACCAGCAAAAGTCTGAGACTGCCTTTCTGTGCTTTACAGCACTGGGCACAGGGGGTACAGAGACTGGAAGAAGAGATGCCAAAGAACAAAAATAAAGCAAAAGGGAGAAACGCCTTTCCAGCTGCCAATCTCCAGGCAACTAAAGCCCACAGCCCCCCTCCCATCCTCAGGGAGAGGCAGACCAACTGCTGCAGGACTTACAGGAACTGATCCTGCCAATGACAGACACGACCCAAGCCTCAAAAACCTTAGGAAAGAGCAGCTCTGTAGACACACTCTTAAAATAAATAAATAAATATCTCATCCCAGGCCAGAATAGAGACTTCTTAGACCCCAGATCACTGACAAGACAGCCAGCAGTGGTGCTACTGTCATGTCAGTGCAGCTGTTGGCTCATCCACAGGAGAGCTCAGCACAGCTTTCAAATGCCAGGACAGAAAACTCAGTCCAGGTGCAGCTCGTCCTGCTGCTGGCAAGACCCCGGCTCTATTCCCAGGCCTTCTAATTGCATCAAAGGGAAGGAGAGTGGGAAAATGCCACAATTCTATTTCTGAAAGTAAAAGCTGATGAGGATTATTTACACACAGCAGTAATTCACAATTACATCAAACCCTTGGGTACCTTAATTCTGTGCATCACACAAATTACAGAGCAGAAAGGGCTTCTAATTGCAAGTCTCTGGTAGCTGGGAAAGAGCTCAGGGAGTTGGATCAAAGTAGGTGGGGTGGAAGCACCCAGGGAAGCTCAGAGATACCCCACAAGGTTTCAGTGTACTAAAAAAATGCTCCTTCCTACAATCTGAGCCCCAAATTCATAAACCTGTTAGAGAAAAGCTGATTTTCTCAGAATTTTTCACTTGCTCAGGAAGCAAACAAAACAAGCTCCTGATTCTCTACAGAGTGACCTGCAGCAGAAAAAAGTGCTTGCAAAGCAGGAGAGCAGCAGCTAGGGCATTGCTGCTGGTGCTGGAAGTGGCACTGTGCAGTCCCTGCTTGCTTCTCCCAAGAAACAGGCTGTCCTGGGCTGGAGCCATCCAGACAGCACGTCCTTGCTGCATGTCCAGCTCCAACACGAGCTCCAGCCTGCAACCAGGTGCCAACTGGAACAAAAGCACCTTCAAAAACAAGTAGTCCATTCCTCTGCTCAATTGTCCTATTTCTGAGAAACAAATCGGTGCTTTAAGAAGGCCAAAGCATGCTGTGCCCAAGTACAGCTTTTTTTTTCCTATTTAGAAGATACACAAGTGCCTTCAAGCTTTCCTCCTTCCCCTGCCATTCCAGGCAAAAAACACCCAGCAAAGCAGAAGAGAAATGAAGTCAAATGTGCTTTATTACTTATTAGTTGGTAACATAATACTTGTGACAAGCTGAACAGTTGTAGCAGGCGGCTGTGGAAGTCACTACACTGTTTAGAACAAAAACAGGAATGAGAGACAGCTCTGAAAGGGAGATTTTTAAGCGCAGCTCAGCCATCCTACCGTGCCCAAACCAAGTACTGTTATTCAGTTAATTTAGTGAATGAATCCCTCAGGGTCTCCAGCCATCTACCACTACAGCTCATTAGAGCCCAATATCCGACTTTTCATGTTGTATCACTGAAAGCACTTATGCTTAAAATGTAATTAAACTTAAAACAAACAAGGGCTGGTTTCCCCCCTCGGCTGCCCTGGGACATGCCCCAGCCCTGCCCGCACGGCCAAAGGCACCCACCTCTGCCGTGTTATTTGGGAAAACACCCCGTGCTTCCCACCACACAGGCTGACATCTGCCCGAGCATTCATCCTGTGAGCAATTAGAAATCTAAATACTGGGTGTAATGCCTGGCTATTGGGATTTAGACTCTTACAAACGAGTAATGCAGTAAGACTTGCTGTCCAACGAGGTGTCTTATTGAAATATCCCAGGCTGGTTTGCTTGTCACAGCTGTCGTTTCAGCCATTTGCACTTACACTGTATTGCTTTCATTACAAAAATAGAAATTTGTGTCCTAAGTGCTGTTACATTACTAATGCTAAATATTTAATTCCCCGGGGTTCTAATTATGGTTGAGCACTGGCAACACTGATTCTACTTTTTAATAACAACTGTAAAAGCAGTTTGAGCATTTTTCAATTAATTAAATACATAGTGTACGAGTAACCTCTTGTCATTTTGCCCTCCAGGACCTGAGCTAATTTGCGTGGAATAAAATGTTTTGAAAATTAACTGATATACTGGTCTGATCATTGTTGTTCTATTAAATTATAGTCTGCCAAATGAGTGGTGTATAATAGTTACATACTGTACCATTCCCTTATTTATAATGGCATAGTGGTTTTTTGAAAAAAACTTCTCCAGCACATTTCTAGAGAGCACACTGGAGAGGCCTAATTAGCAGGCAGGAGATGGTCTATGCACCACGGGCATCAGCACTTACAGTGCAGGGAGACTTCAGCAATGAAAAACAAAGCCTCTCTCCATTCTCCAGACCTCACTTTCACCTTCTTTCATAGCTGAAATTAAAAGTGTTAATTAAATGACTTTCTGCTGCATAAACTCCTATGGATTAGTTAGTAGTTTACACTTTAACACATGGGAATTGACTCACAGTATAAAAACACACAAGTAGTTTAGAAATGTTTTTGTCTTCAACTTGAAGAACCCAATATGAAAAGATTTGTCCATAAAACGAGTTTTTTGGACTACAAAGACACTTAAAAATACCTAGCCTGCACATGCAAACAACCAGGAATAAAACTAACTTCTACTGCATACCTGACACAATGCTAAAATTATAAAGTGTATTTTCCATTTAAATAGTCCGAGAAGTTTAGAACACTGACACACAACAGTACCTTACGTATCCTGGTAAGGGAAACTAACCTCTTGTCCAAGTCCCATTAAAGGTGGGGACTCAGCTGGGAACAACTCAGCAAAAAACCCTGAAATTTTGAAAATAGCTTTTCCACATGTTTATTCACAGCTGATGAAGAATGTTCTTCCAGCATGTATTTTAATATTGTATTTTATTTGATAGCATGCAACAATGATAAGTTGAACATGTTGCTTGAAAAATGCTTAAACATTACAAAGTATTCAGGCAAAAGTTTGCTAGTTTTAGCCAAGTAACTTAACAGTAATGACAACATTCTACTCTGAAATCATACGAAATACAGATGATAGATAAACAAGTCTATTTTTTCACAACTCAGAAAAGTATCACACGTGCACTAAAATGAAACCCAGCCTCAGTTTATGCTCAGTAAAATTCCTTGCTTGCTACGACACTCACACAGTAAAAACTGTAATTCAAACTAAGCAGGGATATATTCCAGTTTAAAAAAAATAAATTAATTTAAAAACCCCCACAACATACTGCAGATTACTTTTCATACCAAGCAAATTGAGATTCGCAGTCAGCATTAAAACACTTTTTTCCCCAAATAAATACTAAATAGGATATACAATCACTACCAAATGAAAGTGCTCAGGTCAAGCATTTGTTTGTAGGTGTACAAATACATACATAAAGCATACAGACAAAATATGAAGAACACAAGCAATGTATTGCAATAACAGCTCTCTTCTTAAAGACAGATTTATATAACATCATAAAACTTGCAAGTTATTTTTTCTACTATTAAAAGCTCCCCAGTATCTCTAGATGTCTGCCTTCAATAAATCCTAAAAACATTCTGCTCACATACTGAGTTTTAAGGAATGTGCAGCATATGTCAGCTTCAAAAAACCAGTACAGTGCTTTAATTACTCCATTCACCCAGCAGCTACTTTAACAAAGTATTTTTCTGAGCATGTAAAAATGTAAAATACCCAAAAAACCAGTCATCTATGTGCAATGACCACTCAGCATCTAACAATAATGGATATACTGAAGGACAAAAACGTGAGTTGCACCAATCCCATAATTCTCAGTGACTGACTGTAAAGCACTTTGAGTCAGCACTAAGCTTTTAAAACTCTAACCCTAATCAATCCTAAACAAAGAAATAAAGATCTTGTCACAATATACCTTGCAGTTGAGATGGCCACAATGCACAGAGTATCTATCACCACACAATTTCAGAAGGCTTTAAGCATTCCCCCAAACAGAGCAACACCTTACCCATTAGAAGGCTTCAGGTGTCTGCCCATACAGAGCAGCACCACAACACTTCAGAAGGCTTCAAGGGTCTGCTCCTCTTGTTCTTTAGCCCAGCCTTTTATGCCCTTCACACTCATGCATTGCACCTGTGTGCCCTCTGCTCCCTTTGGTGGTTGGTCAGTGCCCCTGGGCACTCCATGGCTCATTGCTGTCAGTGCTGCTCACCTGCTGCTCACAGCTGTGCCCACTGGGGATGAGGCTCAGCCCAGCCCCACTCCCAATTACCACAAACTGTGTGCCTACAAGACCTCACAGTTATTTGTAAAATCTTAAACACTAGCGCAGGACTTAAAATAATTTTTCTGCTTTTTCTGATTTGCACAGAATTCTTCCCAAGTAAAATATGGATTCCTGCATGAAAACAGGCTTGTACATACAAGCTGAAAAATAACACCACCTATTTAAACACATGAGCTAATTATACCTGGCATTTGGACTTTGGTGTAATGTATTGATTGCCATAGAGCAGAACACACCCCTGTTGGCCAAAGCCAAAGGTGCACAAGATTCAAAAATCTACACAGAGACAACCTCTCCCCTTCTCCAAACGCTTCTGCCCAAAAGTCTTTTCATGGTACAGGACAGCAAACACCATCTCCCCAGGCTGTAGGGCACTTGGAAGAGTATGACTTGCACACGCTTGGTGACAGCATGGCAACAAAAAGCCTATTAAACAGAAAAAAGGCAGATAACTGGATACAATCAACTTGCAATCGTTTTCTTGTAACATGTTAGTGAAGGGGTGCCAGCTAACTAATCTTAGTAGAGAGCAAACCTAATTTATCCACAGCAGGATGTTGTCAGATTATTTTCAACCTAATAATTATTTCTAGCAGAAAAGCAGCATTACACATTGTAGTAGACACTCTATAGAAGACACTTGCCCTGAAAAAGATATTCATGTGCTGTTTGATTAATGTGGGTGGGGCGAGGATGGACAAACCAGAGAAACCCACCTCAGCCAAGGAAACACCCCACAGGAGCAAGCAGTCAGGTGCAAGAGGATCTTTGAAAAAGGCATGGCACTAGGAGAGAGGAACATTCCCAACGCCCCTCCCAATCCTTTTTGAAGATAAACTTAATTAACTTTGAGTATCTTTTCAGTAGAAGCTGCTTTTCTATGAAGATATTTGCTACACTGAGACTTCTCACTCCCTTCCAAGCCAGAAGGATGTCTAAGATGACCCAATCTCACCTGAGGTGTTGCAAAAGCCACAGAAGCCTGTGAGGAATTCCTCTACCATCCCCAACCCTTTGTTCAAGCATATGCCTCTATAAAAATATTTCATCCTCATTCAAAAGATAGAAAATCTAATATTCCCTTTCTAATAATTTCTAATGATTCATTGCCCTTATTAAAAGTTTGCTCCTTAGTTTGTCATAAACTGATTTTTATCTCTGTGTATTGTCAACACTTATTGCTGTAAAAATGTTGTGTTATGTCTGGAGTATGCAAACAGTCATAAAAAATCAAGTGTTCCATTACAGATGTAAAGATTATTGTCAGGAATGCACCTCTTATTCAGTCAAGTTAGAAATGAAATTAAAGGAGATAGAAAGTAACCATATAGTACCAGTTAATAAGGTAAACTGTGTTTTGTCCAACATATTTGTGGAGAACTTATATAAAAGTCATGTGCTTATAATAATAAACACACCATTATGATTGGGATTCCTGATAGATTCAGACCAAATTCAGCAATCACCAAAGAGCCAGGAAGTCTACTTGAAACCAAGCTATTATTTGGAATATTTATAAGAAGAAAATCTGCTTTCCCTGAAGTTTTGTTGTCTTTTTAGCACTACATAAACAGTATAGCAGTTTAACTATAGTATTTGATGGTTTTAAGTGCTTGGATGTAAAATTTTTCTCATCAGCTTGACCTCCCTGACAGTGCTCTATGTAAGATGTTATTTTGCAGCACTGGTTTACCTGTGTATTACCTCTTAGGCAGGTAAATATATTCCTAGGCAATCACAAACATTGCATTAAACATTTCAATCTCAACACTGCAATAATCCATTTTAAGATAAAAATAGTCATATGGATTATGGGCTGTCTCAGAGATCTGTGGAGGTCATTTGCACTTAGTTCATGGTCAGGGGAGACATGTGACAGTCATCTGGGGCAGGCACATCTCTCCTGAATCCAGCACTGAGAGCTCAGCCATGACTCAACCCTGGGCTGCTGGAACAGGGCACAGCTCTCACACCTGGAGCCACACCTGCCCCTTCCTCACACCTGCCTGACTTCCCAGCCACACCTGGCACTTTATTTTCCTCCCTTCCATACATACAGTATGGCCACTGCATATTCCTCACCCTTTACCTTAAGGATAAATAAAAGTAATGGTTGACACACAACCTGAGCTGGAGGCTCAGTCCTTTCTGCGACTGCGTTCTTTTCACCTGGCAGTGCCCTGAGAGGAGATGCAAACAGTGCTGCTGCTCTCAGGTTTCTGACAGTTCTCTCGTTCTTTGCATGCCCAGGCTGGCTTTAGGAAGGCACCTACACTCCACGGCCTTTGCACAAGAAGGGTCAGTGTGGAAGGAGCTGGGCAGTGCACTGCTTTTACTCACTATGTCTTTGAGTAATCAAGATTATCCATACCATTCTAATTTTGGCACAGGGGGTAGCAAGAGCCTCACCAGACTCCAGCATCCACTGATTCAACACCGTAGAGAAGGAACAGCAGCCACTCCTGCTGGAGGTGTTCTCCCTTCTCCACTCAAGGCAGCTCATGTGTCAAAAGCAGTTCTCCTGAGGCATGTGTTGGCTGAGGCAGCCTCTTTGATGAGTAAAGTAAAAAGTGTGTTCTCTAGATAATGGAAATGCTTGTACCATTCCCACACCTTGACCAGATACATTTTCCTGAAATAGGTGTCTGGCATGTACACACACACACTGGTTCTCTCCCCTCATACTGGCACACACAAGGAGTAAGTCAAAGAGCACAGGTTTATTCTGCATTATCCAGGGTGTCCCTGGAATGTGAATATTATGCATGACAGATCTGCACAGCTTTCTAACACATCCAATTTTTACCACATCCAAGATATGTAACTGCACCTGCTGAAAAGGCGACACACCAGGGCCAGCCCTCAGCAACACTCCTGTCAACACAGCACCCTTCCCAGACATGACGTCTGCACAGCTGGTCTGTGCATGCCCTGTCCTTTCACCAGAGTGACCCAGGGCACTGGATAACTAATATCTGATAGCACGATTAACTTTGGCTGAAGCCAGTCTGCGTGTGCTCAGGGAAACAGTTCAGTTTGCTTCCCTAGCAGGGAGAGAATGAGCAAGCAAGCGTGCATGAAGCCTCCTTCTTTAACCAGCACAGCTGCTGACAAAGGAGCCTGTATCTCTCGCCTTCTCTGAAGTTAATCCCAGCAGTTTAAAGCGGACTTGTGAAAAAAGCATGAATCTGAAGTTACTCTGAAATGCAACTCCAAGGACACATTAGTTCCACTAGAGTCAAAGTATATGCCAGACGCAATAGGTCGAGTTCTAGTCGAAGAGATTGCACAGAAAGTAAGAGCTAATAATTCTTAATTTGGCATAACATGACATTCCCAACAGCTTCTCTCTCTCTTTCCAGTAATTGTATCTTGGCAGTGTACATATTAAAAAATCATTGCACAAAAAGCATGTGCTGTTGGGAAAAAAACCCAAAACACCTTTCTTTGTGTTGTGTCATTCCAAAAACTGAAGACACTTTCACTGAAAAGGAAAATATGCTGATCAAAACACAAAGGGGACAAAACCTCATTCATTCCTTATTTGTTTAAGAATTACTAACATGAAACATTTTTGCAGGAGGCTAGGGCAACAGTAATTTAGACATTAATAAATTGAGCATTAATAATTGAGCATTGAATAAAAAGAATTCTGGCAAGAAACTTTTCACATGGCATTTAACAGATATTAAAATAAATGAATGAAGTATGCAAGTTAAATTACTTCAAAAATAAAGACTTTCCAGCAGTTTACCATAATGACAACATTCAACAGAAAGATACAATAGCTCTTTGTAGCCTAAAAATTGTCAGTTTTATTTTACAAAAATGACTTCCAAAAGGATCTTGTCATGACAATCGAGTTTTGAGGAAAAAACAACCTGTCATTTGATAAATAGAAGAAATTAACTGTCATTAAAGCCACTTAAGCACTCCTCCTTCCTGTTATCCTTCTCATCTTGGCAGTAACTGATAAGAAGATTTCAGGGAGGCTCAGTCATTGATGGCAGGATCTAGAAAAGAAACAATTTTGCATACAGTTATTCTCATTCCCAGCTTCCAGTTATTGCATTTCACTAACCTGCACTTAATTGTCTTCCTTCTGCCCCTGGCATGGGCACAGTGGACCATGTACTTCACACAAATCACTGCTCCCTGTTACACCTTACACCATGAAAATACCCAGGTGGCTGCAATCCTAAGGTGTTAATATTACATACAAAGGTAACAGTAACAAAGTCCTGGCAGCAGAGCCCTGTTATCCACCAAGTGTGAACTGCTAATACCAGCCACTGCTTTAGCCAACAGGGACCAGATATTACTCATTATCATGCAGTTCATTGCTTATGGGACATGGTTGAACTTGAGCCTGTAACTTCTGGAAAATGTACCACTCATCCACAGGAACACACCAACACAATAAATGAAGGACCAGATGCAATGGTTACAGCAGAATTAGTGAAGGGGCAAACTACAACTGCATATTTCCTTCCCCCCAAAAAAACATTACTCAAGATTTTTTCTGACTAAGCAAGCAGCTTCAAGAGGAAAGGAGGACATGGACTGGGCAAAGAAAAAAGCTCTGAGCCTTGCATATCCAGGCTAAGTCCTGTGCAACCCCAGGAGGTTGTGTGCATGGCAACCCCACTTCCAACATACAGAGTAATTAATTGTATTCCCACATTAAAGCTACCATGGCACACCTCCACCTTGGCAGATTTCTAGCTGGCTTTAATCCTTTCCACCTTCCACATGCCAGGTTCCTCACACCAACTGGCCCTCGGTGACAGCTGAGTTTTCAATGCCCTACAGTACCTTGATGCAAATGGGTTTTGCCCTTTTTTCCACCTTTTGCTAGGCTACACTGCCACTTAGTCACTGCACTGACATAACAACTCCACCTTCTCTACTGCAGTGCAGCTGTACATCCACTGACGTGACAACGGGAAGTGAGGGCTTCATCCCTACAGGAACAGAGCTGCCTTTCAGTTTGCAACTTGCATCATTTTCATGCTGAGGACAGAGCATATGGTCCTTGGAAGGGACATCAAAATAAATATGACAGGTCAGTGCAATCATCATACTGAATGAATTCAAATGATGCTGTATCTAAAATGATATGTGTGCACATAATAAAGATTCAAATGACAAAAAAATTCCCCTACCCTTTATCCCTCTCTGAATTATTTATGAATTCTGCAACTCCAGCTGTTGCCACCAGCCCAAGGACACTACTTCATTTTGGGAATGACACTTCATATTAAAAGATAAGTTAACAAAAGAAAACAAAAAAAAGGACACTGTGGGCCTTTAAAGACCACGGAAAAGCACAATACATCTTTTCCCAGCTCTTACAAAGGAAAATAATCAACAATCAATTCTGTTCATGTTTCTCAACTTGTTTCCATAATTCC